>QQSS02105636.1:0-16605 GCA_003687565.2 Craspedacusta sowerbii
TACATACATACATACATACATACATACATACATACATACATACATACATACATACATACATACATACATGCATACATTACGGTGCATCAAACGCCCCGCGTAAATACTTTCTACGTAGTCTATAAACGTTTCATCACTCTTAAATGCTGCCTTAAAAAAAATCATGCAATTTCGAACTCATTTAGGTGGTTCAACCCAAATCTGAAAAATGCTAGAACGCAAGCTTTTGCAAGCTAAATATTTTTAAGCTAAAAATATCCTTCATCCCAAACCGGTCACATGATCTCTTATGTTGTTATCTATTCTTTGCTTGTTTAAATTTGTTGCCATCTTGTATTTCTGAAATTATTGGTTAAATCATTTCTTAAAAAGCGTAAAAGCTTTGGTTTGTTCATATTCCCTATGCTTTTTGTTGTCAACTTGTCATACAATGGAACCGAAAGACATTTATCACAAACTTTACGCCAAGCACTGCCATGTAAGGTTTAATTCATGCTAATAATTTTGTGTCTCAATTTTAAGAAATTGTCTGCTTCAGTAGTCTCTGTTGTTAAAACATACCCGGACCTGTTGCAGGACAGGTGTCGAAGTAGACAATCAGCTGCAATATTTGGCTCTTGCAATTGCATTACTGAGCTTGACGACCGGATAACCGGTTCTCGACTGCCGACATAAATGCAAGTCTTGTGCAGTTTCACAACTGGAGCGACAGAATCAGATTTTGAAGTGCTGAAATGGTACTGGCACAGATTGTCATCTTTATGGAAAAGCTAGTATTTTGATGATGAGTGAAATAAGATCATGCCAGAAGCTTCTAAAACTATTAGATGACAAGGAAAAACTAAGAGCCATTCCGATCAAACGCTGGTCGACAACAGGCTGCATTGCAAGTTCAACACAAGGAAGAGACAATGTTTAAGACACTTGCACTCAGGCCAGCAATATTGAACAACACACGAAGAACACTGAAGGCATGCATTTCCTAGACTCCATGACAACTGGCAGTGTAGCAACATTGCGGTTCTCGTGATAAATGGCTGTCTAGAAAAATTGAGCGTCCCGAATGAGGTTGCTTGAAGTACGACATAAAAGAAGCATTGCGTCGAATGAACTTAGCGCTTCGGATGACAGTAACATTCTTTCAATACGCAAATCAACTATTTTTGCTTCGTCTGGAAAAGCTCCCAGAAGCCTTCGTCGTTCATGCCGGACTGGTACACCAGCATTCATTTTTTACGATACACTACAAAAGCAAAAGTTTGCTTCTCTTGCAACAATTCGAAGATTACTCTTATACGACAAGCTGCATCAAATCCTGTGCTTCTTGCAGAGGCTGGAAGAGACTCATTCAAGGTCTCCGCATAATATTCAAACACTTGTAATGCCATCGTCCAACTCCAAAAACATTGCTCCCCACTACAGAGATCAGTGAGTTGGCCCGCAGCTGCTCACGTTACACTGGGACTCCCTTTATTATCAAATAAATCCATTCCGAAGAGCGACTGACAGTAGCGGTAGAAAATGCAAATGAGCTCAAACTTCTTGGCACCATATATATATATATATATATATATATATGTACATAGACAAAGGCATATCAGCATATAGACTAGACATAAAGAGACCTACAGAGCAAGATGTTCATAGGAATGCATACATATTCAGAAAGCAAACCTTCAGCAGCAAGATTTTTTACACGTAGAGCCAATCTAGATGCCATCCTTTCCTCTGCTTGCTGCTTAGTTTCATAAGCCAATTTCTAAATAAAAAAGCCAATTTGCACTTCAAAAAATAGGTAAGCAAAATAACATAGCACTGAAGGTAACCTACTGTCACCCTGGCTACCGAAACAGGGAAGATGAGCCTGAAATTCATATAAAAAATAGAGCTTTAAGCTTAAATGATGATTGATATAGCAGCCTCACTTATATTGTTGTAATTATGACTCGCAAGGTCCTACACAACACTACTCCAGCTTCTGCAAGGCAATAAAAAAAAAAGAGATGGCTGAACAAGACTACCGGGACCAAAAACAAGCACCAGTGAAGCGCATTTGTCTTGTTACACAGGGAAACTCATCTACTAATTAAAACAGATAGTACAGGCATGATGCCACTTAAACAGGCTTCAAGTCACATCTCATCAAAGGCGCATTCTTTATTAACAAACAGAACCCACGAGGAAGAGCCAGTACAATAATCACGATGGTGTTTGAAATGTTTACGCGAAAGGCAACGCTGCACATCGGATGGTGGGCAAAGGGACACCTTGAGTCATACTCATAGTTTCCCAGGACTCTCAGTCCAATACTGGAAATCCTGATACACACTCATTACAGGCCACCACTAAAAAAGCAATAACTAAGGATTTTGCATCAAGGTTTGGAGAACATTACTGAACTCAAGTTAATGGAATATTTTGACACATGACAAGGAAACTAGACAAGATATCTACACAAAGTCAACTCCACATTTATGGAAAAACAAGAATTTTCCTAGCAGCAATAGCTGCCTCCCACTTCTCAGAAGCATGCAAAAGTTACAAATAGGATCTTCATTTCATTTTGGGGTGGGGTTGGAAGGGCCCCAATCAATATTTATCAACAACCAGATAAACTTGGAAGGAAGGCTGAACTGTGCAGATAAAGTTGAAATGCAAGAGCACATATCACTAGCACTACAGGAGGTATCAAAAATCACAGCTTAGAAGTATAAAAGGAAATACTGCAGCTTCTCATTCCCAGTACTGCAGCTTTTCGTTTGCAGATACATTACTTGTATCAATCCTACTCAACACTGACACATAGCACTAGAGCAAACATAACACAGAGTTAACCAAGCTGAGCAAATTTCAAGGTAGCCATACATAGCATAGCAGAACAGGCCTTTACCTTTTCTTCCTCTAGTTTAATTTCTTCATTATCATCTATGTCCCTGCTTTCACTGTCCTGCTGGCACCCTTCAGCAGGATCAACCAAGCCCTGAGAAGACAGCGATGCAACATTACTAGCCTTGCCCCATGCTTGTTGGAACTCACTCAAGCATAGTCAGGCAAGACTAAATTAAGGGGCTAGCATTCCCATTAGATCTACAAAAATAGCTCTTCTGCAAAAACCGAGCACACATTGATTCCAAAGTCCCCAATTTCATGAAAGAGAAATGCCTACTAAGTTTTTCTGAAACTGAGCACTTTCACCGGCATCTGCCTCATTTTGCATCTTCACATCGTCCAGAGCATTACTTTTACTGTGGGACCTGCTATCAATTCTGCTGGAGACCTTAGATTCCTTGGGTAAATCAGTTGCATCAAGCTTCCCTCTATCACTTTTCAGATTTGAAGAGCTGTCTTTTGGGCTGCTGGATAAAAATTTCCAAACAATAAAACTTCAGTAAACTCATACAATGAAAACTATTTATCAAAGAGACCCAATGGTTGATAAAAGATGCAAATTCTGATTTATTACATAGAGGTTTACAACTGGGAAAATTTTGAAGACTAAAAATATCAAAGCAAGTGCCAATCATAAAATAAAGCCAAAATCAAAAGACTTTGTCCATGAAATACTACTACCTTGCAATAAACACACGGCAGACCAAAACCCAAAAATAAGATGAAAACTCCAGAAAACAGCTCTACTTAATAGGTACAGCAATGGGCCCGCAACAAACAGGCAACATGGTAGAACATAAACTGCCAATAAAAAGACTGTTCTTCTGTTGCTAGAAAGTCTAAAACCTAGCATTCTAGTTGCAAGTTAAGCTAGCTACAAGTTAACACACAGGAGAAAAGACCACTGAGGTACAGACTACCAAACACTTAACATAATGCTTGTGAAACTGCATAGACCTGCAATCATAGAGTTTACAAAAAGATAGAAGCATTAACAAAAATCCATGACAGGGTAATAACTCAAATACGAGAATTTCAAGAAACAATAAATGCAATCTCCATTAGGCCACACTGGATAGCTGATATAAATTGTATGTAATGTTAGGCACATGCACTGAATAGAACTTACGAGCAGAGAGAACCAAATAGGCACAACTGCACTGTAACTGAATTACCTACCCAGCTTGGTGACCAGAGTTCGTTTCAAGCTTGCGCGCAGGAGTATTGAAATTCTTGTAGTGCCTCTCTGCACTGTATCGATGAGAACGTTCCTGCTTCTTTCCAGGAGATTGACCTGGGCTAGGACTTGTGGTGCCTTCCCTTTTTTCCTTCATCGCCCATATTATTTCATGATACCTTTAATAAAAACTTCCTCCAACAATCTTGATGAAGAGAGTCGAGTTAAAGCATCTGATCAATGTAGTGACACTTAGAATGGCATGATGAAGCCATCGGTGCCAAGCAGCATACCAAGGAACAATCAGCACATTCAATACAACAATTTATCTACCACACCAGGCAAAGTATGATACTAAAATTTATCTACATACATCAACTCTAAGTAAAAAAAAAAATAACACTCTTCACAGAAAAACAAACCACTTACAGTACACAACTGTCTTAACAACCCAGATATGCTTTTACGAACAAAGTATAGCATGCTTTCAGATCTGCCGAAGCACGATGGGCAATGGACTGAATACCTCTAAGAACCACAAAACGTTAACCAATAAGTAGCTTGTTTTACAGCAAAAAAAATCCAGTAAATTTGCCTTTGTTTAATCACCTGATCTTCTGTTTAGAAAATGGAAACCTTTGAAAGTCATACCACAAAGATTGCACTTCTATAACCGGAAACCTGTTTGTCCTTTTGACGCAATTTCGAAACTTGGCATACTCCTCCATGACAAATTTGCTAACAATTTTTAACCGACGAAGCCAAGCGCTAGCTTCGTCAATCGACCCAAAGTTGCACATTCTCAAGGCGCTTATGACAAACGATTGACCAGCTGTCAAGAGTTTCTCAATATTCATAATCAATTTGGTTCAAGCAAATAGAGATGATTATTTACGAAAAAAATCTTGTCATTGTGAAATGACTGAGTTCTAAAACTTTGCAAATAGATAAACGTTGCACATTGCAAGTACAGCTATCGCAGCAGGTCTCCTCCACATATGACTGCGCAACCGCCATTACTGCGCCAAGGTTTTTTGAAAGCTAACAGCGTCTACTATATATCGAAGCTGCCTTAAAACGCATTTAATTTACTTATTAGAAGAATGTCCACTTCAAATAATTAGGTAGCTGATGATTATCGGTGTTTCCTAGCTTCATTTACAGCATGTTGCATTCGTGTCAATTGATTTGGCTCCTGGACATAGGAGAAAACGGAAATTGATTTGCGTGAAAGAAAGGCAAGACTTAATTTGTTTTCGTGGTTTCGGAACTGATCTTTAAAGTTTCGGAATAAGAATCGCTAAGCTTTGAATTGAAAATGATTTTATAAAGGAAAGTGTTAGCCGTTCATCTAGCAGAATCCTCCACCAAGCCAAACTCAGGCGAGCAGACATTTCTTTAGAGGCCACGTTCTTACGATCAAAGCCCGGCCTCTAGCCGGCGGACCAGGAGGGTGCAGGAAGACAATTTAATAAGAGAGAAGTGATAGGCGCAGCAGTCTTGTAGCAACCGCCGGGGTGAGGAAAAGATCAAAGAGTAGCAAAAGTTAGCAACGCGCAAAAATCTAATCACCATAGCCCGTAAGACCCGGCGTCCGTCCATATAACTTGCGCTTTACGTCAGAACGCATAGTCTAAACCCCATCAAACCCTAACAACATTGAAATCGCTTGCATCATAGATCCTCCATCGTCAATGGCATTGCTGCTAACATACGTCAAAGCACAATAAAAGAATTGCTTCACCTGCATTAACCCACAATATGCCTTCACCATTTTGCTTTCACTTTCAACCATCCTAGCTTCGCAAGGAAGGTAGAAGCTGGTCGGGAGTTAATCAAGCAAAAGATTTGGACCAAAGTCGCCATTGGGTCGCTTGGCTAACATTAACGGGAAAGGCATTGGTTTCCATTCTAAGCAAGACCTTTACATTTAACAGAAATAAAGCATCATTCATCCCAAGAAACGTTGGAACCAATTCTGGTTTCGATAACAAAGATACTGGGCGAGGAATTTGTTTACGCCCAGTCGGCCTACCACACATATTAAGGTGCAAACTTCCTATTTATAAAATGACGGCTTGTCCTACTTATTATTGACCGATGTCGAACCTTAGACAAACAACAAATTATGGATCTGTACAAACGCCAACAACTGAAAATCCCCGCTGACTTTTGGCAACGAATTTAACGCCTAGCTGTCTCATTTGCATTAACTTGGCAGAAACGTGCGCATGACGTTTTAAAGTCCGCGTTTTCATAAGAAATCCGAATTATTAAAACTTAAGTTGGAAGTACAACCTGTAATTGACATGCGTTATACATAGACAAGACCACATAAAACTCTTGACAGTCAACCCACTATTACCACAGACATTTTCTTACGCGTTTCCTGGCCTCTTCGTCCTGGTTCATCCCTATAGCGGCTGGCAGCTCTTCGAGCTCGTTACTTCAGCTAGTCTCCCTCAAAAAGCTCTGCTCCGCGCTGATCGTCAGACGTGCATAATGAGCTCCTGAAGAAATTCAAGTGGATTATGATAAGGCTTTCGAGGACTAAAACAGCGGAGCGTTAAGTTGCAAAAATGCTTTTCTGGGATACAGGAATGGCAAGAAACATGAAGAAGATGCCAATTAGATCATCTCCAGAGAAGCGAGTCGACGATGATGAAGACATGTTTCTATCGACTGCGTATTTCTACAAGCGACTAACGTAGCTGCAAAGTACTTTGGCAACTAAAGAGGTCCTTTAGGCGCTGAAAGAAATTATTAAAGCTCAGATATTAGCGATTGAAAAATTATTAAAACAAACAGTGCAAAATCTAGCTTCAAAAAGGCTATCACAGGCCTGCTTATTGCCTCGCATTCGTAATTTACCAATTATGACCTTAATGACTACCTACCGTTTAGTATTTATTTCTGGCTGGGAATGGTTGATAAGGGTGCGTTCATTTTATTTTATTTTATTTTAACGAACACGATTTAAATACATGGTAGCGTAGCCTTGATTTTGGTTTATTTATTTTGTATGTATGTATGTTTTTGTTTCTTTCCATTTTTGGCTAGGAATTGCTTGCACGGATGTTTTATTTCGACGAATAAGATTTTAAAGACATTATAGCGTTAATGGTATTGATTTGGGTTGACTTTATTTTTATGTATGTGCTTCTGTTTCCTTTTATTTGTGGCTGGGATTGTTTTAACTGGATGCTCAGTTGCACTACGTGACCTTCCTAATGGAAAGCAGGCAATACGTGGGAAGTTCAAGGCTTCGTTCCGTTTCATCGCAAATCATGAGTCTCATAAGGCAGCTCAGAACCGCCTCTGATATTAACTGATAAATCAGATAAACTTTTTTCTGTATACTATGTTAATGCCACCTGCATATGCAGATATTCCATCAATATGATCATGCAAATTATTAGTGGAATCAATGGAAATTCTTCTCGTAATCTCTGCAATTTGAACTGGAGCTCATAACAGGGTGGTATCTTCAATCTGATTAGCTACGGCTATGAAGATACTTCCCCTCAATAGATGATTATGTGTACAACGCTGTTTGTCTTACGTCCAGCAGCTGTACTTAAAGAATAATTCTCCCAGACTATTTTCTTTATTTGATTTTTTATCTAGGCATACTAGGATGTCGTACGTTTGTCAAAGTATTTATTGAGAAAAAAATTCTTGTTGTTGTGGTTGTTGTTCTTGTTGTTGCTGCTGTTGTTGTTAAACACCGTGCATCGTTGGTGAGAAAACTCGAACGCTTTATAATTGTTTGCAGCTCCTTCCAGGAAGTTTAGTTTCTTGAGATGCTCTGGCTTTCGTCCGATTTCAAAAAGACCCTTTCCCTGTCACCAAAGAAAAGTACTCGTCTGTAAGAGAAACTTTTTCGCTTCATGTTTTAAATTATTCGGTGTCAAGCTTATCTTAGCTCAATTGTAATTTGTGCGTTATCGTAAGTATGGCGCACTTATTGAATGTTTTGTTTTCTTTTTTCATGCGATGAGATACCAGAAAGCGGTTGGTAATACTCATAGGGGTATAAGGGAAGACGGGAAAACATGCTTGGGCATGAAGCATGCTGTGCTGATGTATCTAAATAAACGTTAGAGTATGAAGAAGTATTTAGTTCAAACTGTTTTGCGATCCCTACTTCACCTCATGTTCTGAAAAGCTACGGTTTATACGAGCCGACTTTCAGCCGGTGTATTTTGATTTGGATAGTTTTAAATTTTTATGCTCAAGATAAACTTGCGTGGGATGTCAAATGAGTGCAAAATTTAAGCATTTTCTGCCTGCTCTTTTCAAATACTTCCCAGTCTTTTCTAAGCTACCTGTCTAGTACGGAAAACAATTTTAAAAAACCTTCACGCGAGAAAAAATATTTTGACACAGAAACAATTGCATCTAGATGTGTTACTGAATTAGGTAGGTCATGCAAATTGATAAAAAACGGTAATGGCCCAAACATCAAACATTGTGGGGATCCATAAGTAACGGACAAGGACTTTGATTTTACATTATTCATCTACAAACTGGTGGTCAGATAAATAGCGTTTAGAGAACGTTTATATACGTTCTTACCTTCCCATGCAAAAATTATGCGGTGTATAGTTTCAAAGGCCTTAGTAATGTCTAAAAGCACTCCAAAACTGCAGTCTGAGCTCCATGCTATGTTGTCTACTAGCCCACGTATTACGAATTCAGTGCAGCAGTTATATCTCAAGCCACACTGCAATACATGGAGCAAGTTTCTTTCCTCTAAATATTCGGATACTTTTTAGTGCGCAACTTTTTCCAAGTTTCTGAAAATACAGACGGAATAGAAAAAGGTCGATAATGATTCAATTTGTGTGATTCATCTGATTTTGGTCAAATATGATAACTTAAGCTAATCTCACAGAATCTAGACGCATGCACTGTTCGGCAGAGTCTTTAATATTATTTCATCAGGGCCTTGCGTTAATCATCAGTGACATGTTTGATCACATATTCACAAGCATCATAGCCTGAAGACTTACGCAACATAAAAATGTTTATAGCGTAATAAATTATTCAAAGCAAATTGGCTCGTCATAGGCGAGCGCAATCGATTTCATCGACGAAGAAGCTTAAGGTCGCTTATCATTTATCAGTTGTTTATCCAAGTCCTAGTACCCACGTTCGAAAGATGCAAGAACATCCAGTTTGGATACCTTAGTTGGCAAAGCAAAATTTAGGCCTCTGTTGACAGTGTTCAAACACGATAGCGAAAAGTAGACCAACGTTCACGAGCCTCGCAAAACCCTGAGTTTGTGCAGCTCTTGTACTTGGTAATCAAGATCCTCTTTGCGTACATTCTGCTGAAAAACTTCCGTTGACTTGCCCTACTTTTCACCCTTGTCATAAGACGCTTTTGCAAATTTAGGCGTGACTGAGAACTTTTGGCAAAGATTGATGAATTCAATTGCAGTCTAGCAACTTTTCAGCTTCTTGCTCGCGTTCTCGATTGCTCGGAACAGAGTAAACTCACCATCTAGTTTTAGAGAAAAAAGTAGGACCCTCCATGGTTAAATAAAAAGCTAATAATTTTCGTGACGATTCGGTCCTTTCTTGGACGATCTTGAAACTAAACGAAAAAGCATTTAAAAAACCGAAAAACAAAAACAAGCAGAGAAACACAACGCCAATGTCACATCTTCGAAATTGGCTCCTTAATTTAAACCCCAAGTAACTTGCCTATAAGGCCAACGACTCCCATGTCTTTTTGGTAGCACTCACTTCGCTACATTGGAAGAACTTTATTGAAACGTCCGAAACGAACATCAAGAAATTCTCGAGACTGATTCACATCAAGCTTGACAAGGAAAAGCACATTATTAATCTGTCAAAATATCGGGCTGACTTTTTCGAAAAACTGGCCCTGTGCAGAGGTTTAAATTATGACTGACTTCGTTAAGTTTCCATCTTGTCAATTCTGCCCCAGCATTCCTCCTTTGTTTGCTTGGGTTTTTATAGACTTATGAAAACCTGCTTATCTGTCAGTTGCACTAAAGCAACGCGGAGATTCATTCTTAGATGACTGGCATTGTGTCCTGGCATGGTAATGTGTACCTTATGACGTCGTAAAAAACTTTCAGTTGAGCAAGTTGTTCGAGCAGTTGCAGTCAACAACCTAGCCAAAATCTACAAAAAGACTATATTAATTGTAAACTAAGGCCTTCCTTAGTTTTGTTCTTTCGTATTACGTCATGTATTTTGCACAAAGCACACATTATTTTTATTTATGGTAGGTGTTGGTCCATTTTTAAAATGGCCTAAGACATTTAATACTGCAAGATAGGCTCCTGCGTTCTTTTAGAAAGGGCAACGTCGTGGGCATTTTTGATCTCCGAATTTCCCAGTCTGAAGCTCCTGATTTGGGGTTGTCTCTGTGAGCTTCCGACATGGTTTCATTATATATTTTATTGTTTCCAAATATTCTTTGCCTTGGTTCCAAATTTATTTTTCATTAAGTTGCTTAGGGATGCCGTTCGTTCCACGCGGTCGTTCTAGTGAGATTGCGATTTTGTAATAAGATAATATTAAGAAGGCCGGCTGCATAATCTGGAGTATTATCGGTTACGTGCTGAATATAGAATACATTTGGGCATGTATAGAGGAAATAAAAAAATGACTTTTCCTGCATTGTTGAGCCTGTACTCGTCATAGGCATACCTCCCGCGACCTTACGTCATATCAGACCGAATTCACGCGACGATAAACGGGGATTTCCTCGGAGTCGATACGATTTTGTTCCTGGCCTAACGGGTACGAATTTGAAGTTGGCAGGCTGCTAAAAAATATCTATCGCCGTCGTTCAGTGACAATGTACAAAAATATAATTTACCTTTTTGGTCATAAAAGCCTAAGATTTATGTTTTCTTTGTTTTACTGATAATTCCAATGTTCATGACTTGCATTATTGCAATATAATGCACATGCATTATTATTATTAGTTGTGACAATAACAAAGCAACAGTTGCTTATCGGATGCTTTAACATGTTGATCACCAACTATTTTTTATCAGGGCATGTCTAGATTGATGCTGGATCAAAATTTGCTTGAGCATTTACATCTTCGGCATATGTGCTTGTCGTTTGCCAATCGTCAGAAATCTGCACAGTTGGGTAGTTACATTAATGCAGCCTTCATAGTTTATGAATTATGTTCTTCCCTGTATCTTGGGACTGCTAGTAGGCACTAATGCTTTATCAAATGTTTTTATTTCTAGGTTGCGAAAATTTCTTTGCTTTCTCTCCTGTCTAGTTTTGTGGAATCACTTTGTGTCTTGACAATGAGGTCACACTTTTCTCAGTCCTGATGTATTTGTTTGTTCAATATTGTGGGGAAGTCTTCCGTTTTTTCTATTCTGCTTTCGTCTAGTCAAAAGAAACGTCAAGGCCATTGTTGTTGCCTGTCTTGTAATTGCACAATCTCATCTGTTGCATCAAGTGTTCTTTTGATGTTCTCATTTTTTCAATTCATTCCATAATCTAAATGCCTAGAATGCCACGCCACCACTGTTACTTTCTTACAAAAGTGAGCTATTTTTAGCTGTAATTCAGTTCCGTCTCTTGATTCTTGTTTTGTAAATGTTGTCTAAGTCACTTGTATGTTTGTGTCTAAAGCTTATTGCTTTTCAGTATCTGTAAGATAGTCCAACAGTTAGCCATAACAATACTAAACATCTTATGTGTTTTAGTTTTTCCCAGTTAGTGTTATGCCTTTTTTCTTATCTCTCCTTTGTTTCTTACTTTGATTTTTTTGACTTGCATACATGCTTTCATTGTCTTGTATAGGTCCTGCACATTTTTTCAAACTCACATGTTCATCACTTGTTTCGAGTGCCTGGTCCTGAATACTCAATTCAATGATGAGCCATATGTCATCCTCAAAAGGTAAATATGTGATATATGTACCTCTAAGATTCTTTCCATAGTTCTCTGCTTTCAACCGTTCAGGCTTGTAAAGATTTTGTTTATGTATTCTATCCCGCTGACTATGTTCAATTCTAATGGTTCAATGAAGTATTAGATATTTGTCTAATTATGGTTACAAAATGCGGAGCTGCACACCTCCTATCACATACGCATATGATTTAGAGTTTTCATAGCTGCCAGTATGCAGGGATAATCTCAAACTTATTAGCAAGGGTGTGGATGCTGTGAGTTTGTAATCTCAGTGATTTCATGGTTGATTAGGATTGCATTTCGTTCAGTGTAAATCTTGTTAACATTTGGAATTAAAGACCAAACTTCATTTGAACTTTTGAGTCAAATTTTGTTTTGTGCTTTTTTTTAAAAATATAGCCACTTTCTTTAAGAATGGGTAAATGTGCAGGGTTTGTGAATTAATCAATAGGTAAGGCACTAATTTGGTCATTTACATAGCATGCTGTGAGCACATTCATCTGAAGACCATAGGTATTGAAATTATTGCCAAAAAATATACAATGTCAGTTAATTAGTGGGTAACTCAACATTATATCAATGCTATACAACTTAATGGGGACCTGTGCAAAAGGCAAAGTTCATATATATTTTTATGAAGTTTATATAATATATATATATATATATATATATATATTCACAGCCAGGGCCATAAAAATGCAAAATCATTAGTTATCTGCTAGCCTAGGTTGTAGCATTTCAGAATTTCTTTATCTTTGTCAAATATAAGCCATGGCTAGTCTTTGCCAGCTCTTTCAGACTAAGCACCTTTCATACTCGGTGTTAAGCTTTTGGTTGCATGTCATCTAGCTTCTAATGTTATGTACAACCTACATCACCTATAGTTTTGCAGCTTTTAAATAAAAAAAGTTTTCTCTGAAAGCTTAATTGGTAGCGAAGTCCAGTCGATTATGTTAACAAAGATAATGTCTAATGCTAGGCTTAGTGCGCAATATCTGTGAAAAACCCTTACCAGAACATGTTTCTCTTAGTCAACCTCTGGCTGTTTTTATTTCCGGGTAGCTTGACGAACAGCCGTGTGTTTTTTTTTTTCGTTGCAGCTGTCACTTCGTTTATGTAACACATACAGAAAGGTGTTTTAGTGCCTGATGTCACTTACGTTTGATAATGAAAACCTTTTCTATGTCTGCTTCGCCCTCCAAACCCTTACTCCTCCGAATATGCTAACGTTTCCAGCTGCTTTTGCATCCTCCAGTTTCATCGTGGTAGAATGGACTTCAAGTGAGTTTTGTCGATTGGAATTGACAAGTGTTTTATATAATAAGCCGACATCAGAAGATTTCATCCGAAAATCAGAGTCGGAGCAGCGTACTTACATAGTTTTCTTAGTTCTAGCGCATTTTTTTTGAGTGCGCTCTTTCTAATGGAAGGCGGCTAACCTAGGATTTTCTTGAGGAAGCCAAACAGCGGTTGCTAGTAGATATGCAGTGTTCCAGTGTTGAGTTACCCTCGCCCTGAAATAGCATCGTCAATATCGTTCCATAACCTTGTTTCAATGGCAATGTTTCGTTAGTGAACTCTTGGCATTGGTAGTTTCGTGATAGTTTCAGAGGATCGGTGCAGTTAGCTCATATGCTAACGAATATGCGACGTTTCCAGCTGCTTTTGCATCCTCCAGTTTCATCGTGGTAGAATGGACTTCAAGTGAGTTTTGTCGATTGGAATTGACAAGTGTTTTATATAATAAGCCGACATCAGAAGATTTCATCCGAAAATCAGAGTCGGAGCAGCGTACTTACATAGTTTTCTTAGTTCTAGCGCATTTTTTTTGAGTGCGCTCTTTCTAATGGAAGGCGGCTAACCTAGGATTTTCTTGAGGAAGCCAAACAGCGGTTGCTAGTAGATATGCAGTGTTCCAGTGTTGAGTTACCCTCGCCCTGAAATAGCATCGTCAATATCGTTCCATAACCTTGTTTCAATGGCAATGTTTCGTTGGTGAACTCTTGGCATTGGGTTTGTTTATACCTTGTATATTAGACAAATTCCGATTCCGCACGATACCGATGAGCACTCCGTAGCAGATATTTATCTGGTTCAAGTTTCCGTTCGCTATACTTTTTTACCGTCTTCTACATTAAAGTCTTCCATGGGTGTTATATTGCGATTGCCTAATTAACATCTGTTTTTTTTTTTTCGAGAGATAGGATTCGTTTTTCGCTTGTTTGGTAGCAGCGTTGGCGGATGCGTCAATAAATGATAGTTTCAGAGGATCGGTGCAGTTAGCTCAGAAATAGCGGATGATAAGACCTTGCTTGAGAAAACTGCCTACAACTTGAAACATGTCCTTCCATTGTACAACAACCGTGTTGACAGAATTCGACCTGCGCCTGCACGGAAATGGCTTTTCACGGGTCGATTGAGGTGGAGCTGCACGTCCACGGGCAAGACCGCTAATCATCATCTCCTGCTGAATTATGTGCTGTTCACACGTGCATGCTAAGCGTGAGAGGCTAGCCTCAGAAGCCGGTCTCAGAGGCCGGTCTCAGAGGCCAGCATGCAAGTGTAAACATGGTGAAGAAGCGAGCCTCTCATACCATCCGCAAGTTTCAAACACGTTCAAAACTTGAGCCTCGTTATCTGGATTCCGCAATCGCAAATTAATCAGACTGCCCCAATTTGATGAGTTGCTGCTGAGAGAGCCTGCACCGAAATGGCGATTGAGCGATAAGGCTGCATGCGAGGCTGGCCTCTAAGACCAGCATTCAAACGTGAACAGCACATTACGGCAGCAGAGCTGTTAAAGATTTTATACAAGTGAAATTTTCCCATTTCAAGTGATTAGTGGTCCCCGTGTGTAAATTCCTTGCGCGGATAGATTGAAACCATGGCACTGAGCTATAGCCGCGTTTTGTTGTGTGCATAAATAGTAGCTAACACTCTGCTTTCTATTCTATTAGCGCGCTCGTTTTAGTAAGCCGGTGCGATTAATTTGCAGAGCAGTGCGCAGTCAAGCCATGCGTCTTTTGGTTTTTGGCTCAGAAGTGTTGTTAGACAGATAGCGTAACTTAAGGTGGTAGGAGATTTTTTTCAACGTCTTCCCAAAGTGCCTTTTTGAAAAGTTATTTAGAAGCCGAAGCTGTTGCAAGATGTTGGAGTGACTTAAATCTGGAAAGATTTGCCTGTTTAGGGGTAAAATTCTTTTGTTATATTTATTGAGACTCTCCCTAGGTGACTGTCAAGAACGGGCTTAGGTCCTCCTGAAAGTTACCCAGTTTCGTGGGCGTATTTTCTGTTTGTATGTTCCCGTCATCAGTTGTTATCTGTTTGTGCTTTCTATTCATCAGCCATTATGCTTAATTGTATATAATTTGCTTCTAAATTGTGTGTGGGTTAATATGCTACTTTCTGTAGTGATTATATAAACGGTTGGATTTGTAAATATAGCCAGATTAAGATTAAGAAGAAGAGAGCAAAGTGAAGTGGTGGCGAGCAACAGTATTCTAAATCTTCCACAACGCGTGCAAGACTATTCCTGCGGTGGCATAGTGGCTGCATCCGTTCTACTCAAGTCTGCAAAATTTCCCACGGCGACTTTATACGTTTTTTAGTTGATGCCTGATATTAATCAGATTGAATGCTAACGTCGGTACGATGACCAGTGTCGTGCCTCGTGAAGAAAATCCAATGTTTCTAGTTGAGATGTGTAATCCTTGTTCCCAAATAATGCGCGGAATAGCGTCCCATTGGAAATCGTGTTCATACGCTCTTTTATTTGTTGCTTAGATGAACAGCACGAAGATTTATAGTGGGGGCAGAGGGAAAGGTAGTTCCTCTAGTACCACGCCCGCGCTCATTGTGTCATGCACCATTGTTCTTACGTTGATTTTCGCTGTGGCGTTTATCATCTGCAAGAGGTATCGCGTGTAAGTATTCGGCGACAGGTTTTGCATTTTCCATGTTGTGTGGTCAATTTTATGTGCTTCCTTTTGCCTGTGCATGTGTAAACCAGAGCTGTTGACTTAAGAGCAAACGAATGGGGTGTAAAGTGACGCATATGTATGATCTAAAGTATTGTTCCTCAGCATGCGTCGCGCGTGTCTTCTTATGGATTTATGGATTCTTATTAACCACCCGCGGCATCACCGATTTGGATTTGGGATTCGGTCCCTGAACTAACCATTCTGACTCCAAGCGTGTATTTTCCGCATGTGCTAAGATTCCGATGTTTGGCTGAAATAAGGCGTATTTTCGCGCGCTGCTGACAGTACGGCAATCTTGCATTTCGCTTTTGATGATGAGCTGTGTTATGAATCGTTCTTTCAATTTGCTTGCGTTTTCAGTTATCAAGAATTGATCCGCACTGCAGTGAGTTATCCTTTTTTGTTGTTGTTGCAATAACTTCAATTCTTGACGTTTTGAAAATTTCCCTATCGCCTCGTTATTCCACTTGTAGGTTTTAATTTACGTTTCGTGCCCTTCGTTTTGTCTGCTTTATTTGATATTGCTTTGTTAAACTAGTTTATACGTGTGTGTATTCGTGTATGTATGTATGTATGTATGTATGTATGTATGTATGTATGTATGTATGTATGTATGTATGTATGTATGTATGT
>QQSS02105747.1:0-15201 GCA_003687565.2 Craspedacusta sowerbii
TTATTCTTTCTTGGAGCTGTATTGGTTACGGTTTTGGTGTTGTGAAAAAAAATATATTGATTGATTGATTGATTGATATACCGAATTTTCGCGGGACCGGATTGGACCCCATATTTTGAAGACTACATGCTGCAATTACTCTAGCTTTACAATAACTATGTCCAGATATATTAGAATCATGCAGCACATTCTGACACAAGCTTCTGCTGCTGAGTAAGGTTATGCATAAGAGGAACATAAGGAATGATAATCAAACATCTTTAAGCTTAGATCACAACTTGATCCGGAAAATAGAGCTTAAGAACGTCACAAAAAGTCGCCGGGGGTTCAACCACAACGCGTACGTTATAGCAGTTGACTTCTGGAGCCTTAAATCGTCAAATATGTACTCAAAATTCAAGTTCAATGCATGCTTTTAACAATTTAAAGGCCATAGGTAAAAACTCTCTGTTATAAGATAAATCGCCTAAACTAAAAGGATGGTTTACATGAACGTTTCCCCACAACTGGCGTCTCGTGCTACTGATAAAGTCCAGAATTTCGCCCTAAACAGTCCAGTAGCCTATGTAGTAAGTTAGGCCACAGCTTCATGCACAATAGCTCTTGCCCGATTACGTGCTCTTCGGGTGTTTGAGCATCCTTTTCAAGCGCCATCCACCGTCATGGCCGAAACGGAGATAACGATACATTATCCAAGTGCAGAACAAGCGGAAGATTACCATCCGAATGCACACGTTACTGAGGTTTTAGCTGAAGAAGAGAAGCCAGCACAACCTCAAGATGTCGAAAAAACTCTTTTGGTGAGTCTCACGTCGTTACGTGTTCGTTCCAATTATCTTTCCCGGTCATTGCAATCGGGATGTTTTCGAGGCACTATCGGCATGCCACTTCTCCGGTGTGGGTTCTCCCAACCTAACAGTTCGCGTAGGGATTTGGTCCGTGTGGTGGTTGTTGCCTTAGTGCTCTTTGTCGTTCGCATGGTGTGATAAATTTCCCCTACTTGAATTAATGTAGGTTCAAAAAGCACATACATGAATGTGAGAGAATGATCATTGTAACAAAATATGGTAATATAAGGCTTTTCGTGTTTGTTTTTGTAATAGATTGTTTAATGTTAGTAGCCAGTATGATGCAACTGCGACTCGGTAACTGGGAAAATATATTATTAAATAATTGCAAATAGATGTATCTTCCTTTGCAAATTAGGTCTGTACATAGGCAGAGGGGAGTGGAAGATGTTTGAAGTCTAAGTTTCAACAGCCTGTTCAAAAATTTGCTCTCCATCACTATATACTAAATCAAGTAAAGCCATTGAAAAACCCTTCATGCTACGGGGGAAGCCCTATAATAATTGTTTCTGAATTTTTTTAAGTCTCTTTCAATCATGTAAAAAAATGTCTTTAGTTTCGATCTGAGCTGAAAATAGAAAATTATAATTCTTTTAGTTTTTTGCCTGTGCATTGAATCATCCCACAGTAATGACTGGATTTTTGGTATGGTCAGGTGGGCTAAGTTGCATATTAAAGCTGACAGGTGTCACCAGCTGTTTTAAACTTTTTATGCCTCGGTTTTAGGAAGCAGAGCAGTTCTTGACAAATTTTGCTGGTCTTAGAGAAGAAAATGACCATTTGAAACAGCAAATTCAAGAGTATGAGGCGCAGCTTGAAAACGTGGGTGTTTCTCTTGCGGATTTATTGCAGGCTTATTTCATAGTATATCTACTTGTCTGTATCTGTGTCATTGAGGGGTTAAACTACCACTTCAGAAACTTTCCTTTCGGTTAGTTTAGATAAATCTATTAAAATTTAGTAGCATCTCATCATGTCATTAGAGCAGATTCGTTAAGAAAGTGTTCGAAAACCATAATGCTGTGAGGATATAGGTGGAGATAAATGGGCTTGAATTTTCTGTCTCTGCTCTCTCGTAAGCCTGCATGACGTTTATTCATTTGCATTATATAAGCTTCTTAGAGGAGCCATTTGGTGATAATCTGTTATTTTTTATTGCCTACAATCTTTTTCCTTTTTTCATGACCCTGCTTCTTGGGCCAAAGTGTTCTGGGCTAGAAATATTTTTGTTGCGTACCTTATGAACGTTAGTATTGCAGTGGCAAAGTCAGTTAACGATTGTGCTTTGCTGTAGCTCACTGCTGAATTGCAGCAGTGCCAAATTGATAAACAGCACCTAGAGCAAGCCCTCCTACAGGAGCGTGAGCAGCATAAAGAGGTTTGTCCTCTGTTTAATTTTATCACTTTTTCTCACGTGCCAATAACATTCTAAGTGTGCTCCATGCTCCATGCACAATGAACCAGAAATAAGGTTTGCCATATTATTTTTTTGTGGTCTTAGCAATTATGGACACTAAGAAGCGAGTTGCAGAAGTCTCAAGAAGAGCGCCTTTCATGGAAGGAAAAATACTTAGATGCTTGCATGAAGTCGGGTAGTCAGCCTAACAATAATCTGGATAATGTGAGTATTTTTTTTTAATTGTTTTAAATCTGAATGACGAAAATCTCCTTATCTATAAGGAATCCTGGCATGCAAGGCAGATCAACGTTGCACTTCTATTTCTTACTTTGTTTCCAGTAATTACTGAATTCCAACTAGTTTTAGGCTCTGACATCCTTTAAAAGCCTTCCTCTGATCTGCTCTTTTTCTGTGATGAAGTCATTGTTGTGTTTTGTGCTGCCGTTGCAAATTCCTGGTGGTCCTAATTTCATAAAAATTGTTGCTTTTCGTATAGTTATATATTGTATTCTTCTTTGACACTGCGGCGACGCCGTTCAGTGCCTTTCGCCTTCCCTTCCATATTTTTGAATGCAACATCTGGTTTCGTATCGAAGTCGAAGGCGAGCATCAGGCGCCTTTAACATACTCACCAGTTTCTAGATAGAGCCTCTATGTTTGCCTCTATTGAAACCTGGCGTATCAAGGTTGACTTAAGTCACTTTGGCTTGCGAAGCAACCTTGCTGTGATAAGCGTGTTTGCCTCTAATAGAAAGTTGCGCCAACGAGTGCCTAGGTACCTGCATAAAAATTGATTAGGAAAGGTTTGCTCGTTTGGTTTTGAGAGCCAGGAGCTTCCGCTGATGGGCTGTCCCTCGATGAAGCCAGTCACCAATTGTTGAGGTGAACCACTCAAGGAGCTAATGAGCTCGATCCTTACTCACAACAGTTGGCTCGAACGACTAGTTCATGCTTGGACGATCTTGAATCTGTTTTCGTTCGGGCCTCTTTTGCCTGGAGGCGCTCTTCTTGAAATCCTTCCAAGCTAATCGCGACGTTTTACTGCGGTTGATCAGGTCTTCGTAGAAGATTCCCCCAAACTGGGTAGCTACAAACGTTTGTGGCGTACCTTGCTTGCCCGTCGATCATCGCTTGGAGGCTGTCCTTGTAGGTCGGTCACCGAATGCGGTGTTTTGGACGCATGCCGAGTTGCTAATGCCTTAGGAATGCTTTCCAAAGATCTGCATAAACAGGCCTGGTTGGAGAAGTCGCCCTTCCTACATAAACAAATTGGTCTTTGATCTCGATTGGTCGTCAACATCCAAAATGCCGTGACAAGTACGAATTGGCTCAAATGCGCTAAGCTCGCAAAGGGCAAGTAGGTTAATCTTGTCCCGTAACTGGACCTTAGTATGGTATACATTTAGAGGTATTTCATGCTTCTTCATGGTCTACCTGAGCAGCCTACGGTGTCAAGGACAATTGTTTTGATCTAATTTCTATGATGTGTTGGTGTTGCAAATAGATCGGGCTAGTGGCGTGGTGTGCCCTATTCGAATGTTAATTGGCGCCTGCAGAATAGGTGGCAGCAAGTTGTTAGTGGCTTCTGAATAATAATATATGCTATGTTCGCAAAAGAACTTGACCACGACTTGTGGTTTGACGTACGAGTCCGCTGGAACTGTGTAAAATAATGCCTTCGCCTTTTCTGCCGGTAAATTCAAACTTGTAGTAGTTTTTTGTTTGTGTTTGAATTAGTGCTTAATACGGAGTGCATTGGAAGATCGAAGTTGTTTTATGATTTTTTTAGTGGGTGATGTTATGAAGTCTTTGTTTTAATAAGATGCAACATGCACAAGCACCTGTCACTTCACTGAAGGCAGGTATTTTTGCTTCGAGTGCAGATTTCTTTCCTCTACAGTCAGTTTCACCATCATCGTCGCCTCAAACACAGTCACAGAGCTCACCATCTCCTAAGAAGATTGCCCTTGGAGGAAAACGAAAAAGAGTAAGTAAACTGGTATCCCCATTGTTGTATTGGTTATAGGTTGAAATTTGTATGAATCTGTTGTTAAATTAGAAGAGCGAATGACGATTTATTTTGCTTGCTCTTTGCAAGAAGCCTCGCTTTGTAAGTGTGCTCTGTTGCAATGATTTGCTTATTTTGTACCTAGGACCAGGAAACTATTGCGTCAACGCCTGGTGAAGGTGTGTTGCAGTTTTCCATTTGATTGTTGTTTTAAAGTCTGTGCGCTTAACTTATCATTGTTCCTTTCTACCGTCTTCTTATCTGATATAAACTGGCGTTAAATAAGTGGAGTTTTTTCTTCTGCTTTGCAGTAGAATATTATGCCAATCTGGAATCCTTTGGACTTGCTGATGGACAAGAAGAACAGCAGCCAGGTATGTGTGATTATTCTATCAAAGTTTTGGCAGTTTAATTAGTTCCTTTGTTTAGCCGTTAGCTATAGTGCCTTGATTTATTTCAGTCACTGGTAATGTTTAGTTGTATTCCAGACTTGATTTTATTTCGCTGTTGTCTTTTTGCTTAGGCATATTAGTAAATGTGTAGTATTCTGTTTCAAGCTTCTGGTTTTATGCTAGCTATTCCCTATTTGCTCTAACTCACAAGTCATTATCGCATCCTTGTGTTTCGTGTGTTTGAATTTTGCTACCTGCTTAGGTAACTAAGTATGTAGTGTCTCTGAGTTCATCTGTGTCAGCACTTCAAGAGCACAGCCCATGAGATTCCGGTCTAACTATATTAATCCCGTATCGCCCCATTCATCCATTCATTTAGTCGACAACCTTTGATACTTGCCTTTATGGTCATTCCATGTTTTTTTTGGGGGGGGAGGGGGAATGCGATATTCCTTATAACCTACATCTGCTAACAGTTATTTTAGTTGCTAAATGCTTGAGCTTGTATATTAGTTCAAGTGTTCCACCTGTTTTGCGTATGTGTGAGCGACTAAGTGGGTTCGCCTTTTTCCGACGGCTGGTTGATTAAGCTGAACATGGCACTTCTGGTGTACGGATGCTGCAATTGGTTTCTTATTGAGAGGGAGTCACGGTTAAAGTGGCTGTAGTTTGTCTGTTTCATATGTGAAGGTGCCTAGAGAGCTAAATTCTCTTGTAGCGCAAGTGTGGGCTTGCTTGGCCCCGGATAAGTCCACTGCTTCCTCATTGGCTCACTTAGAGGATGTGGATGAAGCAGGGACATCAGGATTCGGGTTTCGTTGCTTGCATTGTGTGATGATCTTTAGTGCCAAGAGTTGTCTTGAAGAGCACCTGAAAATGAGGCACCGACAGCGGGACTTTAAGTGTGATCAATGTGACAAGGCTTATACCAAGAAGGTGGATCTGAAACGTCATCAAGTTTGCTATCACTTAAATCCAGGAGCGTACAAGTGTCCAACTTGTGGAAAGTGTTTTAATCGTAGAGATTTTATGTTAAAGCACATTAACCGAAACCATAATAACGAACAGCGATCTTATCAATGCCCTCATTGTGATAAACGATTCAAAGAAAAGTGTAGCTTGAGTACACACATCAATGGACTTCATAACGATAAGCGCCGGTATATCTGCGAGTATTGTGGAATGCAGACTAGTTGGAAATCAACTTATGTGAAGCATGTGGCAGTTCACACGAAGTCATTGTGTCTTTAGTGTCGTGGCTTCTCGGCTAATGTGATCTGTGCACAATCTGTCAACAATCTGTCTTATGTTCTGGCGCTCATGTAGTTAATATTGTGGCGTTTGTTTTCTGGCAATGGATAGTTGATCACTTCGATGCCTTTTATATTATGATTCCAAACGTGTCTGTGTTCTAAAGGATGCTTGCTTTGTTTTTTGTTTGTTTGCTTTTTTTCTATAAGAATTTGATTGTGACCGACTTGTAAACATGAAAAATGTTTCCCTGACTGGAAATAACTTCTTCGGTTTAGACGTACGGATATTCTTTATGAAGCTGCGATTCCAAATTTTTTTACTGGCTCTGGTTTTTAAAATCATTAGCCTGGTCAGGCTTTGATTCATATTCGTCGTGATGGAGTTCTTTACTTCATACATACGCATTTTTTTCTGTTTATTTTGTATTGGCAGTTTGGCTAGTTCGGCGAGAATTTTCAAAGCTGATAGAATGACGTACCCAAAATCTTTCTACGTTTCTTTGGATGCTGATATTGTTTCAGACTGGCGAGATATTGATGAGGATGAAGGTGATCTCACTGTTGCTTCGTATGTAGGATTCAGTTTCTATTGCTGTTGTCTTTCTTTAAATGACATCACCTCAAAAGCTAGGCCTACTTTAATCTGACTGTGTCGCACGATTTATATGAGAGTTCTGATTCAGATACGCAATCAAAATAAGGGTGCTGCAGCATTAGCTTGAGCGAGTTTTTCTTATATAAGGTGGAACGAACTTGAACAAACGAGCCGTTTGGATGCCCATGTTCGAACGCAACACAGCGCTCGTTTCTCTGGTCATCGAAGATCGCTCGTTTCTCTGGTCATCGAAGATCGCTCGTCAAGCTGTTTGACCAGTATGAGCGTGCTAATTTAAGAAGCGGACATCGATCTTTTTACCGTCCACTCTGCTAGAAACATGCGGCTTTATCCATCATGCGATGGGTTTGAAACTGACACGATTTGACGATAGAACATGGTCTCCATTTTGCACAGAGTGATTCAAATGCCGGAGCAGCCCGAATCGCCATTTAAATGGCATACACAATTACAGTAGATTGGTTTGCAGCGACTGGGATTTTCCGTTCTAATCTGAATTCACTTGTATCAAACATCAATTGAGTTAATCAAAAATTTCAGTTGAGCCTTCTGGTAGGAAGTTTTCTAAACTTTGTGTGGTTCGGGCTTTGTAGGAAATTCGTCGAGCAAGAGTAAACGATATCTCACCCTGCTTGTTCACGGACTGCCGCGTGGTGGCTCTTATATTTGGTCGGCATTCATGCTTTTGCTAAGCGGTTTGAGTGTAATCAATTCCAAATGCTCTCTGAACGCAGATCCACATCGATTGGCGGAAATATGTCTAGTGCATGGTTTTCTGTTCTCATTTGGGTTTTTTTCTAGTGCAACGTGCTTAAACAGGCACTCAGTGTAAATTCTATGGAGAGGAGTTTATGAACGGTGAAGGCCGCCATGTCAAGTTGTATAAGACAGACTTAAGCCCACATTTCTTATGCCGCTTCTGTCCTAAGATGTTTTCCGGAACGTTTTTCTGGACAAGCATATTCGTAAGCTCTTCGATAATCAGCGATTCGGGTGCTGCCAGTGCATCAAGTCGTTAAAGACTTGGCAGTACCAAACTGGGGATACCCATGGTGTGCTTAAGAACAAAATGCTGTTTGTCTGTGAGAGGTACGACCGCTGGAAAATGACTTGGAAGCGACATGTTAATGTTGTTTTTGGTGGTGGTGATGAGCCAGGAGTTTTCCCGGATGCACAGTCCATCAATCGTCTGTGACAGCAACTGAAGCCCGTCATCGGCTGGTGGTTGAATTTCTCAAGCAGCTAAAGAGCTCTATACGTGCCCACGACTGGTCGATGTTCCAGCGATCGTGAAACTGTCATCGCACTGTCCCCTGCTACCTGACACTCTTCATGCATACGTTTCCAGCAGACGGCGAACTCGTGCAGTTGCTGGTCTGGTCTTTTTAGGAGATTCGCCAAACAGGGTAGCCGCAAAATTTTTGTCACAGACCCTGCTTGCCCACCGACCTATGCGTGGAAGCTCTTCTGGTTGGCTCGGCTAGAAGCGACAGGTCTGGAGCCGCTTTGAAATACCGGTGAGACGGCTAGTTGCCAAGCCGTTTGATTGAAAGCCTTCTAGGCATGCCATTCATATGTTCTAAACTTCTCAGAGGTTTAGTGCTAAAATCTTCTTACAGCTCTTTGGTTATGACCGCACTGCCTGAAATTTGGTAGCATTGCTCTCACTCCCTGCCATTCGCGGTTTAGTTCCGTAGTTGTTTTGTCCCCTTTTGCGGGGACGTTTAGCAAGGCGCGCTATTAGTCGGGTTTTTTTTTTTTGTATGCCTCCGTTCACTTTTGGTGCTGCTTGTGATCTTGAAGTGCTGACTATAGGACGGTCTATCTTTACTGCGTAACTAGCATCCATCCTCTGTTCCCTGCAGTAGCCATTGCCATGGTTCACAAGTCCACGGAAGAAGATGGCCATCCAGATTTTGCGTCCAAAATACCTGAACAATGCCCCGACGACTTCTTTACTGTGCCTGATATGCGAAAAGATGATGGGGACTCTAAGGACCCTGAGCATAGTTATAGTGGGGCGAAAAAGTCCCAAAAAAAGTCGAATAAACAGTACGCTACGGGTCTTCGGACAAAGTTTAAGATTTCCGACATTCAACCGGTGGTCAAAATTGAGCCATTACAGGAAGTTGCTGCTAGATTTGCGGTATTCAAGGACGTACGTAAAGTTGCTATGAGAAACTCGCCTGTTAAATCGAAGAGCTCCACTGTTAAGAGCAAGATAGCCGGAGTCGAAGGAAGTGCGCCTAAGGCTGAGCAGGGCATTTCGATTCCCCCTGTGGTTACGGAGTCGCCGCAGGAACCCCTGGTCGCGGCTATACTGGCGGATAGTTTGGGTGCGCTTGCCCCTGACTTCTCGGCGGATTTGAGAAATTTGAAAATTCCCACTAGACCTAATGTTGCCGCGGAAGTCGCTCCTGTTGAGTTTCCCAGTCTTAACTTACGTGTTCAAGACGAACAAGTGGTTATAGAAGAAGACGTTATAACAACTATCTTTGCCGAAGAAATCAATCAGAAGTTGCTTTGCGAGACCTGCGGGAAATTGTTTACCAGTGACTCTAAGTTTAAACAGCATTTGCTCTTTCACACAGAAAACCGTCCGTTTATTTGTGAGATCTGTCACGAAACATTTAAGATCCGCGCCTACTTGCATACGCACATGAAGAGCAAGCACAGCACAACAAAGACGTTTAGATGCGATCACTGTGGTGCGTGCTTCGGCTGGAAGGCTGCGCTCTACACCCACGCAAAAACAAAGCACGGTGAAGGAGCCAAGTTTACGTGCGACCTTTGCAAGAAGGACTTTGCGTGGAAGTCTTCATATGAAACGCATTTGAAGCAGCACGAGCAACTGTGTGGCTTTTCGTACTCTACAGAGATTTCGACAAGAGCGTCATCGATCTCACTCGATCATTCTTTGTCAGATCGTTCATCGGATGAAGCTGCTGCTGCAGCTGCTCGTGTCGGAGGTCTTCCGGAAGGAACATTGGTTCTGCCGGCTGGTGTTCTTTTGCCGGAAGGCACTGTTCTGCCCGAAGGTGCCATCGTGCTCTCAGAGAACGCTCTTGAATTGTCTGCGGGAAATGTTGTTGGTTATTCGTCTGAAAGCGTTGTTGCTCTCTCGTCTGAAAATATGGTTGCTCTACAGCAGCATGGCGTACGTCTGACAACGGAGGATGGCTTGGCATTTATTCCAACCAGCTCCGCGGCTATTGACATGACTGAGAGCCATGTAGAACTGTCGGAATCTGTTGTTGAGCACCGTAGCGCTGAGCCTGTTCCAGAAGAAGAACTTGAAGTTGGAACCGAAGACATAGCTGACGACGATTTAGCAACTGATGATGCACGTGTCCTAATCATCGAGGAAAGTCCGTAGTGCTGACCTTGGAAATATTTCTGACATTAGTGAGTTGAAATGACTAGTTGTCTACGTCAGTGAAGCAATCCCGTACTTTTTAAGCTTGTTGCTAGATTTCTTATACTTATAATCTCGTCTTTTTCCCATTTTTTTCTTGCTGCGAGACAGTTTCCCCTCTGCATTTGTGCGGAGTTGCGCTTTCGCTTGCGTTTTACGCTAAATTTATCCGCGTTATCCGTTCTCTTTCATATTTATGTCTCCCTGATATTTGATTTACAAACTGAAATTTTTTGTGCTGGCGTTCTAACTGCAACCTTTTTCTTCGCGCATCAGGCTAGCGTATAAGTTGTGGGTAAATTCCCCCGGCGTTTTACTCCTATCATATGAGTCTTACTTGTATGAACGATGATGTAGTCTTTCGCCAAGCCAGCACCAGAGGGAGTGTATTTTATACATGAAATATTCTGTTATGGGCGCCGTTGTATTTTGTGCCGGTTTGTCCTTCTCTGGTGATGTGCGTAGGTATGGTTAGGAGGAAATGAGTAATGGACCGTGGCTTGTGCTCTGGAGTGCTGACTAACCCTAAACCTTTTCACGATGCCTTTGCGCATAGCCTTTTGTTGTTGTTGTTGTTGTTGTTGCCCTGTTAGATAGCCAAATTATCGTTACTTTGGTTGACGGAGCTGCTGACGAGAAGTCATGCAGAATTGCCGTGCATCAGTGCAAGTTGTGCGGCGTGGGCTTCTGCTCCACCTTCGCTTTGTACGAGCACAGCAGGCGCTGCAAGAAAGCGCATACGGATTCTCTTGTCACAAGTCACGGCCCTTTCGCTTGCGCTGATTGCGACTTTCAGTTTGCTAGCATGGCTACCTTGAAGCAGCATCTGCAGTTCCATTTGGGATCGCACAAGGAAGTTTGTTCGGATTGCGGCCGCGCGTACTTAAGCAAGAGCGGACTACATAAGCATCAGCAAATTGAACATAGAGACTGCGCGATTCTCCGCTGTGCCATATGCGAGAAGGAGTTCAAGCGAAAGGATCGCCTGCGTGATCACGTCGCGACACGTCATTCGTTAGCTGAGCCGCACGAGTGCCCTTTTTGCGATTCGAGATACAAACTGCGTGATTACTTGCGGAAGCATGTTAAGGAAGTTCACCCGGAACAGTCTTTGAAGGCTTTCTCTAAAGTGCCTGTAAAGCTTGAAACGTCCCAACTCGCCGCAGAATGCGTTGTCTCTTCAAAGCAAGAAGGTTGCTAGGCAAGGGCATCTGCTTATTGGGAGAAACTGGTGGCTACCTCAAAAGGTGGACTTGGTACCGGACGAGCGTTAAGAGCAGAACTAATGAGTCCCGCATCATCCCACTTCCCGTCCAAGTGAACTCGACATAGCTGCATGTATCCTACTAGCGGTACTTTAGTAGACGGTGGGTTAGCTTCTCTAACTGGTACCCTGAAAACTTCTGACCCTGCCCTCACCCAGCCTGTGCATTTAAGGGTGTAGATGTGACGTTCTGATCTGGTTTTCGTTACTTAGTTCCGCAAGATCGCCAAGAAACTTGATCACCTTTCTGGTATGATGATTTGCAATTGTTTGCGAGCGCATTGTAAGAGATACATTCGTTTGTTTCCATTCTTATATTATTATTGTGATCATTATTATCATTATACTTGTTTTTGTTTTTGTTTCGTAAACACCGCATCTTTTGCACCATACTGCTATTGCGATTCCATTATAAGAAAGAGCTCTGACGTTACTCGTAAGAAGGAGTTCCCGTGAGCTGCAGTTCCCGTTAGTTGCAGTTTAGATCATTGCATACATCCACTAGCGTGTGGCGAGTGATTTTCTGTTTGCTTATTCGCCGTCTTAGGTTTGAATATCACGCCAGTGTTTTTGGTCGCGCCTTTCTGTATGCGCATCTAGTGGAGTTTTCAATTTGTTGGATCGAAACGCGCAAAATTTGAGTCGTGGACTTGTTGGAAAGCATGACAAACTTAACAAGTCACGTCTTGTTTTTTCGAACTCTGGTGTCTGGTTTTTGTCGTTTCAACCACAGAAATGCTTTTGTGTTCGAGGGGTCGTTGCTACGTCGGTTAGTGAAAGTCCGTAAAACTGAAGCCAGCGTATTAGTTTTTCTCGATCTATTGTCAAGTATTTGAGTATTTTTAATTTTACTCGTTCAGCTTCAGGTTACAGGTGGATTTTCTTCAACTTTTATTGTAAATCGTTGATGCAGTTTTTTGGCAGATATGTGTTCGTTGCCGAAGTAGCACTTCTTCGTATATTTGTAAGGTATTTGTATATAGAAAGATAGCGTTCTGGTTAAAAAGTTATTGAAAAGTTTAGTACGTATCGTATTTGATCATCTTGTAAATAGGAGTATAAAACAAAAATGTGTTTTATCTTTGGCTGATTCTTGGCGACGCATGTGCTTTCGCCAACACTTGCTCCAAGTTTCTAATTGAAGCTTAGGCAGTATCTGCCGTTCCGTTTTTTCCTTCGGTTTGTCTGTGTTCGAGACGAGTTCAGCGCTTTTGGAAGTCTATTTGTACGATTGTAATTTCCTGTAACCGGGGAACTTCCGGTTGGCAAGTTCCTGGTTGTTTCGGAAAAGATCATTACCAGTAGAGAATTTTATATAGGTCAGGATGATTGTATTGGTGTCTTTGATCAAGGTTTTGTAGACTCCACCCCCAGTTAGGAGGTCTCAGTATATCCTGCAGTGTTGTTTTCATGCTCGCTTGTACGGAACTTGCATTTAAATTTAATTCATCGTTAACAAAGACGTGCGTCAATTTTATTTCTTTTGGACTGTAATGTGGCGTTGCATCGTCGAATTAAAACGGCGAATGGAGCCGAGCCTGGCTTGCGAGATTTTGAAGTATCGAAATGCCTAAAAGTGAACAGGAATTATTAGTTAAAAATTGGTTAGGGTAGCGAGGGATTTGATCGACCTATTCTTACAGACACGTCTGTCCTGAGTTTAGTTATGCTGTGCTGTGGATAAGTGGCTGGTCAGTATCTCCCCATTCTGCGGCCCGCATTCTTCGAAACTGGCGATCACTGCATAGGCCCGGATGCCGAGTTGAGCAATAAAAAAAAGAGAAGGCCTAAAGTTGTGTGTGTTGCGAATGATTCGTAGTCGCGGACTAATAAGAGGCTGCGTCTCGAAACTCTCTGAGGCCCATCTCGAAACAAACGAGAAGTTTCGAGAAGAGAAAAACATCGGGCTCGTTTAAAACGAAACGAGAAATTTCTCGAAATTTCTCGTGTAAATCGAGCAGGATTTTCGAGACGCCGACTCGTACTGGCTAAATGGCTCGGGTAGCGAGAGATATGACCGACCCCTTATTATAGACACTTCGTGCCCTAAGTGTAGTTTAGGCTTTGCTGTGGATCAGTCGCTGGTCAGCATCACCCCATTCTGCGGCCCACATTCCTCGAAACTCTCGATCACCGCATAGGCCCGGATACGGAGTTGAGCAATCTAAAATGTTGTAGCTCCATAATCTACTTATGCTTCATAAGTTCCGTAAGATACATAAGCTGCAACTGTGCCCTGTTGCCTGCAAATACTAAATGGCATTTGGTACTGTCAATCGATTCTCCTTTGACTAGCAAGTCATTATGTTCAATAAAAATGAAACTCAGCTGATATTTTATTTGTTGTCGTTGTTGATGGACTATGCCTGAAGTGTGCTGATGTTTGGACAAATTACTTTTATAACGAGAAACGACGCAGATGCCTATCTAAAGACTCAAAATTGAAAAGGAAATTGCCCTATCCACCAAAGTACTCTATGGTAATGATGAGTTTAAACTTAACGGCTATTGTACGGCACAACCTGTAAGGGGTCCTTGTACTAAAACGCCTAATTTTGCATTGTAAAGCTTCTATTTTTAGCAAAGCTAAGTGTGCACTAAATATTTCAACTCTGCTGGATAAAAGTGTAGTATTGTCAGGCTTGCGCCTGCTTGCAGAACAAAATATTATGCTGATAAGTATTCACCAGAGCAACGGCTTCAGTGCTCGCCTGACCAAACGACTGATGAGATCAAATGCCATTGAATTCTTTGTAATCTTTAACAATTTTCTACATGGTGAGCGCCTTTACGAAAATGTACTAGCCAGATCACAAAATCTCTAGTAGTATCATGCTGAATGCATATAGGAGGGTACCTTGCTGAATGAATAACCGGTGGTATCTTGCTGAATGAATAACCGGTGGTACCTTGCTGAATGAATAAACGGTGGCATCTTGCTGGATGAATAAACGGTAGCATCTTGCTGGATGAGTAAGCGAGGAGATCTTGTTGAATGAAGAGTGCATGTAAAGAGCATTTTTGCCTGGGGTAGTATGTCCGAATTCGAAAGACTTTCGCATTAGTTAGAAATGATGGAAAAGATTCGACTATTCAAAGGAAAATAATCGGTCGCCAACAAAGTTTCGTTAATAAACACATCTGTCCTTCCGCTCTTGTCCGTTTCCGTCTTTGGATTAGTTGCTCATTTAATATTTATTATTCTATCTATTCTAAGTAGATTATGTCGTGTTTATTAATGTACTTACAAATGCCGTTTTTAATGCATGTCGTGCAACAGGGAAACATAAAATGGTAAATCAAGATGTCAATATAACTTAAACACTGACGTGATTAACAATTTTCACTGACATTTGTAATCGGCAAGTCAAATTGGTCTTAGTACACTTAATAGATCTCAGGTAGCAAAAATGTTGTTCCCTAGTGTAATTAAATGACGCTTGAACAACCGCTGAGACACCTGTTGTACACAGATACACGACAAGAGCACAAGGGGAAACGAGAATAGCTATACAGAAAGACTAAGGAAACAGTGATGATTTTGTGAATTGAGGTTAGGTTTTTGCCACTGGATGTACATCGCTTCCGTGAGTTTCCTTTGAAAGTCTGTGGAAGCATGATCTAAAGCGGCAAAACAATCTTTATAAATATCTTTGCTTGTACTCGTGGCCACATTTCTGGACCGTACTACACAGCTCGAAGGCCGCACTGGGCTCCGACGCCTGCTTTTCCATTTTCGACATGAGCAGTGTTCTCCAAAGAATCCGTTTGTTTTCACTCCAACGTGTAGGAGGCCTGATTCTAGGTCACGTTCTAGGTTTGAGTGAAGCGCTTCTTCTAGCAGGCAAGGTTCTAGGTCTGAGTAAAGCGCTTCTTCTAGCAGGCGAGGTTCTAGGTCTGAGTGAAGCGCTTCTTCTAACAGGCGAGGCTCTAGATCTGAGTGAAGCGCTTCTTCTAGCAGGCGAGGTTCTAGGTCTGAGTGAAGCGCTTCTTCTAGCAGGCGAGG
>QQSS02105858.1:0-16604 GCA_003687565.2 Craspedacusta sowerbii
AGTAGTATTAGTAGTAGTAGTAGTAGTAGTAGTAGTAGTAGTAGTAGTAGTAGTAGTAGTAGTAGTAGTAGTAGTATACCAGAGAGCCACCAGCATTCCAAAAAGAATAGCTGTACATAAATTGGGATTCACCCTTTGGCGAAGAACTAAGTCCAGATGTTTTTGCAAACATAGTTGATACGTTCAGTGACATTAATGCAATGGCGCCTTTCCGAAGACTTACTAAAAGGAAACTAAACATTCAACAGAAACCATGGATAACTAAAGATATCATGCATGCTTTAAAGAAGCTCATGATAAATACTAAAGGCAAAGCAACATTCTCGTTAGCATGATGAAAAAAAGCAAAAGTTTATGGTACTCAAACTATTTCTTACAAAATAAACCCAACATAATCAAAAATTTGGATGGCGTAGCCTCGATTATCAAGCAGAACAAGAAGTCCGAGCATCCTTCTGCTTTGTTCATGAACTTAGCTAACAGTGTAGCAAAGGCGCAAATAAAAATTCCTACCCCCTTTCATAGCCACCTTGCCTCGATTGGAAGATCTCATGATGCAAGCTTTTCTAATTCAGGAGGCACTTTCGTGAAATACATTCATCCATTCGCAGAACAAAGTAGTGGAATTAGTTGAATTAATTAATGTTTTCATTGTCTTTGAAGCTTGTGGAGCTAGTAGCCAACCAATTTCTTAATAGCTTGGGTATTAAGTTCGCGCTGCGTCAATATCAAATATGATCAATCATGTGTTAATCTAGGTACTTTCTCTGATGTCTTAAAATTGTCAAAAGTAATTCCAGTATATTAAGTCTGGTTCCCCCAAACTATGCAATAATTATCGACCATTTTCACGTCTATCAAACTTAAGTAAACTTCTGAAGAAGAAGCTATGCACAAAAGGCTACATGAATTTGTGGAGAACACAATCTACAAAGTGCATTTTGGACTCGAAGATAACATTCGGCAAATCACGTTTTAGTTAATTTAATTACTGGTGTTCGGGAAACACTAGAGAGCATGTGGTTATTTCTTGGACTTGCAGAAACCTGTACAAAATTGATTTCTGTCCTGGTAAAAGCCCGCCTCCAAGGCTTGTCTTGTTCACACCGCTGATCATGCCGACATGTCGCGAAGGCCAATATGGCTGCGGCTGCACTCCAGGATACTTACCTTAATTACCTTCGATTAATTTTTTTATTTTATTTTATTCATTTATTTATTTATTTATTTATTCTTTTCTTTGTGTATTTAATAGAAAATTTTAATGGCTTCAGGATTGCCCGAGCTTGTTAAGGAAAGGGTTAGCTTAGGGTTAGGGTAAGTATTACTATTATAGCTTGAGTTCGGGTCTGGGGTGAAAGTCAGACGTAGCCAACAAATAAATAAATAAATGAATAACATGGGAGGTAAAGCTTCTCCATCAGTAACGACTGCAATCCGGTCGCCATGCTATCTGCGTTACTGCGACGATAATGCGTCATATCACACCAATCGGAAAATAATATGCATTCTTTCTTTCTTTCCTTCTTTCTTTCTTTCTCCGTATTCTTAACGAACATGCGACTCATTGGGAAGATTCAACGAAGTTTTGGTGTGACCAAGGTTTACATGGAAGTGGAAAGCCGACTAGGAAGGCGTTTTCACGGGTCTCTTCGATGCAGAACATTTCGATTGAGCTCTGGTGTGACCAAGGTTTAACTGGAGTAACGTCGCGAAGACAGATGTTTCCAAATGTTCAGTCGCCCGAGAAGGCGGTTACGGTGAATTTTTCGGAGGCCAGCGTATTTTTGGAACAGCTTCAGCTATCATGAAGTTGAACGTACTCTTACCTTCTGGTATATCCATAAATGTAAAGTTGGAGCCGCATCAAACTTTAGGTAAGTTTTTTCTTGCAAAAGTTTGCGACCATTGTGGAATTGTTGGAGAGGACCGCTTGTTTTTTGGCCTTCAGTATCCTGACCCAGACGATGGTGGAATGAATTGGGTTGAACCGGAAGACGAGATGAAATTGCATGCCAGAAAGATTGTGCATTTTCAACTGGCTGTTCGTTTTTTTCCTTCTTGCCCAGCAATCGCTCTGAAAGACAATAATGCACGTGGTTTGTTTCGTCAGCATGTGAAAGGGATGCTCATGAATTCTGAGCTTGGCTGTGAAACCAAGCAGCACGCTCTGCTTGATTCATACGTCTTGCAGGCTGAGCTCGGTGACTATACCGGGAAAAGTGATTTTCAGGGAAAGTCTGCCTGCACAGAAATCTGGGCTCCAACTAGCTTGACAGCTAAATCTCCCATCAGTGAGCAGGAGTATTTAAAACTCGTTTGCAAATTTTACGGACGGCTTGTGGGTATGACAAAGGAGCAAGCAAACATAGAGTTCCTTAGAGAACTGCAAACCTTGCCTGTGTATGGCAGCAAATTAAACAAGGTGTCTGACAAAGACCATGGTGAGTTATATATCGGCCTGTCTGAGGAAGGTGTCCTTATGTGGCATGGGGGTCTGTATAATAAGTACCAAATTCCTGCAAGTCACGAAGCATATAAATGGAGTGAGCTTGTCTTTTGTGAGCGTGATGGCAACAAGTTACGACTTGGCTTCTTTTCAGAACAACATGGGACAATTGAGTGTGCTGTGAAAGTGCCATGTAAGTTTAGTCAAAAGGGAGCTGAGAGATTGCAGAAAGACATGTTGGCCTGCAGAGCGTTTTTCTTGAATAAGACTGGTGGTGCAGAAGTCTTTCGCAGTCGCAAAGCGGCTCGGCGTTGCCACTCAGAAAGAATTCCACCTGTAAGGGGTTCTATAAGCAGAAGAATAAACTCCATGAGAACATCCTTCAAAAGGAGCTTGTCTAGGCAGTCTTCACAGAAATAAAGTCTACCAAGGATTGGATTCATTCCTGTTGAAACCACATTTTGTGTGAGGCTTTTTTGGTTGTACTTCCTCAACTGAACCTAAGCTATTTCTTGTCTTGAAAGGAATGTCATTCATGCTTTTGAATCGTTTTTCATTTTGTTGTGCAGTTCTTGACTAACGTTTGTCAAAATCTCCAAGCTTTCTAGCATTCTAGAATGTTGTTTGATATAAGACTTGCGCAAGTTATGGTATTTTTTTGTCCACTGCTCAATAATCTCAGCTCTGCCATTCTTTGAGAAGATTAACAGGTGAAGCTTTGCCCAGATTTTGCTTTTAGCTATTTGTATGACTGCTCGTTTGACATTGCACATAATTCGAATAGATGTTAAACTTTGTGCTATCAGAATAGAAAAGCTTCATGAGTAGCCCCTTCTAAATGTGCTACATGTGCAAAACTGTGTCACCGTAAGGTATATGTGATTTGATTCAATGTCAGTTTTCATGATGTTGCGCACAAAACTGTTGAACTTTATTACACTGCTAAGGTCATTTAAGGTGGTTTTCTTTTTTTATGAGAGCACATTTATATTTGCTTTGTTATTGTAACTGATTTAATATATATTTTTTATGTTAGTACATGTTGCTTGATAAAATATGTTTTATTTTGAACTAGAAATAGAACTTGATCAAAGTGTGCCAAAGAACGCCTTCTATTGTTAGACGTTGTTGCTTTTGCGTTTAGCACAAGAATTCTGTTCTGTTGCAATGAACCATTCAATTTTGATTAAGGTGTGAATCTTGTCCCAAAGCCTTCGTTGCTGCTTGGTCTTATGAAGCTTTAATCTATTGACAGAAACCAAGTTGATTTAAATTGAGCTATTTACTACTTATCCAAGAACTTCAAATCCAGTAAAGGGGATGGTTCCTGTGCATCCATACTTAGCACTGGTTTTTAACATTTTCATGGTTTCAGAAAATGCTTATGTCTTCGGAATATGGTTTGGTTTAGTGTCAATGGTTGGCTTTGCATGAGCAATTATCTATATAAAACATTGCTGTTTTATTTACTTATGTTTTTTATGAATATCTTTCATTTCAAACCAACCTGTGTTGTCCCATATCTTATTTGACATGGGATTGAATACAATGGATACTTAAGGTTTTGGCTGCTGCAGCTGGTATTTCATGTTAACATGATGATTGCTTTAGGGTCTTATTTTGGAGATGTCAAATGTTCATGGGTATGAATTGAAAGTGGTCCTCAAGCCTCCGGGTTCTATTTTTCAGAAATGAGTAGTTTGAGTAGTTGTTATCGTATGAAAATTTGGATCTTGGTTTACTGATTGGCGATTTTTGCTTTATGTAAGTAAAGAAGTAGTCGAACTTTATGTAGGAAATGAATTGGTCGTAACGTTGTGCGTGGTCCATTTAGGAGTATGCTTTTTGTTGTGCTGGTGTTTATGCTAATTGAGACGATTTGGTTAGCCTTGGCATATGTTTTATATGACCTTGTTTCTAGCTCCGGTTTTGCCTATCAGGTATAAAGTATCTTGAGCTCTTACTGCGTTTGTTGGGTATTTTGAACGTGGTGATATTTATGATTGATGTTTACAAAGATTTTTTTGGGACTTTTTATAGCCTCTCGTTGTACAGTATGAGCGAAACTTATAGTATTTATTTACTTGTACCTGCTACTTTGTGAATTGAATTTGTTTCATTCTGTTGACTTGTCTGCCTTGATCTCCTCATCAACCATCGAGTCTACTGTAGGATTCCGCCAATAAAGGCCCTTAGAAGTCACGTTGCTTTGTAGCAGCAGCGTGTATAAAGTATAACTTGCCTTTAAAGTGTTCTTCAAAAGTATTTAATGTTTCCATGCGTTCTCGCTAGCTGGTCTGTCAGTCAGAGAATGTCCTATGTACTATATGCAACTGCTGGCCCCTGCAATATGAGTACCTTGCCAGTTGGATTGGCAGTTTGTCCTGTAATTTGTTATTTTTGTGCGACATGCAATACGCAATATCCATTTACCCAGCCGCAATAAAACGCTAAAGAATATCCTGACCGCGCAGTCAATAAATCAAAGCATGATCGTGGACTATAGCAAAACAAGTAAACGAGTAGTAACGTGTAATGGAGCGTATTTAAATCAATATGTTCGCTTTGGGATCTTGCAGCAATAGATTCTTATCAAAATGGTTGAATAGAATGAGCTCTCAGAAGGGTTGGAACTGCACGATATCCAACTTTAGATGGCAGTGAAACCGCTTCCAGTTTCCAAAAATCCGGTGCTTCATAAACATAAGCACGGCTTTGTTTAGCTCCGGAGGCTTCCGGTCTGATCGATATGCTCACGATCCAACAAGCAGATACCGAGAATAGCCGAAGCACGACAGTTTCCTATTAAAATTGTCGCACTAACCTCCTTGAATTCCTGCCTCAACACTGAGTTGAGCAATCAAGTGATGTTGGGAAGCAAGGCTGGCATTCAAGTAATGTGGGGAAGCAATTAGAAAGTGAGTAGCATATACCAGGGTGCCTTTAACCCTACACGGAGGAAGGAACAAATAATTACTATAATAAGCTGCCCTGTCACACGGAGAGCTTTCTTGGATGTCCATCTGTGGAACTGGTCAACGTAACATGTTCATTTTAGGAAATTTTTGTTATTTGATCAATAGGATAATCTTTTATTTTGATTTTTTTAATTCGTCAGTGGGCTGAGTATAATCTTAAATTTGGTGAATATCGTCACAACTTTGCCTTAAAATAGGCAATAAGTGCAACTGTACAATATCCGAATCCAAAGTTAAAAAGAAAAATCTCGAAGTGTTATTCACTTCTGCTTTGCAAGCCAATGCTACATTTCTGCTACTTAATTCGGACGCATGCTCTAACAAGCACTGAAGCAAAGGCCACTTGAAGCGTTCTTCGCTCCAATTACAAGCCACTGATGTTCCTTGTTTAAGAAGTTCATCCATTTTCCATCAGCTACACGGGACATAACATTAGAATATTCCAAGATCCTCACTACCCAAGGGACTCCAGCTTGGATAAATCTGGGCATATTTACAAGAAAAAAGAAACAGGAAATCCGCCCGGCAACCGAATTCCAGCTATACCGTTGGACTTAAATTTAAGCTGAAGCTATTGGAAAGTCTAATAGGATGTCAATCAAGGAGGACATGTTTATGCAATCACTAACCATTTTCAGCAATCATGAACTAAATGACAGCAAAGTACTTTTAAGAGGAAGGTGCAGAAGCATCAAAAGTTCCAGCATTGAACGCTTATGAAGGGAGCATAACATGGTAAATGTTAGGTCCACAGGAGCTACGATCCTGAAATTCCTGTGCTAAATTGACAATTGCTAACTTGACCAAAACCCCTTAACCCCTTTTTAGGACGAAGAAATCATCGCTATTAAGCAACAGGAATCAAATTTACAATAGGGTGGGGGAGAGATTGGGAGAGGGAGAGAGAGTATATTTTCTCAAATACATTCCCTGTCAAAGGTGCAATACTTAGATAATAAACTATAAGATAATTCAGTAACATAAGCGCTTGTAAAGAGCTATACTGGAATATAACATTCGAGCATCTATATGAGCTGGAGACATCCACGTAACCGGATGAGTGTGTCACACCGGGTGACAACTTCATAGGCGATGACACCGATTACTCATTAAAAGGCCGAATGGGACGCGATGACTGTAAGTCTCTGTAATACATTGAATTTGTGATATTGTGGAGGTAAAAATTTACTTTTAAAAACTCCTAGTACAAAGTACGTAGATATACATTAAAAATTATGAGTTGCATATTTCATCTAAATGAACTTATGACTTGCCAAAGCTTTGCATGCAGATACATAAATGGAATCATCTTTTATCTTGCTTTGACCAATGCAGTGCCCATCAGACTTTCTTCGAAGTTGACTTTGCGCATCACGTCTGCCTCAAACACAGCAAAGCCAGTTAATGGAGCTTAGTCCGGCAATTCCGAAATAATTTTTCTTTTCTTTTCAACTGAAATAACGAACGTTCTGCCATACAATTCGTGATCACAAATATCAATAAAATTCGAATTGCTTTTTCACCATTCTAAAATGAATTCTGCGCTCTATCATTGGCTATAATTTTATGAAGCTCGGCGCTTCATTCCTTGTGTGCTTCCCTGTTAGTTTCTGACATAAATTTTAACCCTTCATCACAACCGATCTTGTTTTTTAAAGAACTCCCCATCGATGTTGTGCCGTTAGCTGGAAAAAGAAAATTAAAGTTTGGCTCATAAAAAAATTGGTCAATTGGAAAAAAAAGGTTCTATTTGATGGAAGTCAACAGGATTTCAGCCAAAGCGTTATTGAATCCCCAAAACAACGTGCCAAGACAACAACCTTATTTTCCTCCAAGATTTTCTGTTGCGTGCCACCATAGCAGTCAGATATGTTAGCAGAATTTATCATGGGACTGACCACGACGTTTGGAGAAATCTACCTTTCACTCCTTATGTAAATGTTGGACATTTGCTCTCATGTGTGACTATCTAACGTTAGAAATGAGCCGCTCAACTGGCTTCGTGTCCACTGGTGATACATATCTTGATACGATACTTAGCTGATCTACGTGCGATAGATTTTGAATCAATAGATGGATCAAACTAAACAACCACTGTGTATTTTACCTATGATAGTTTGCCAACTTTATAACTCATTATCTTTATATGCTTTTTGCAAATTGTAGCTCATAAGTATGACACACTGCTTTTTGTGACACTGGCATAATTAGAAATATGAATTGTCAAAAATGGATCACATTCAGCTATAATCTCTAATAGCAACATGTAATTGCCATTAAGCAACGATCCAAATTTCTCGTCAGATTATCCAGTGGCCAGTACAACAGCTAAAATATGCGATAGTTGCAATACGTTGTTGGAGTGCTTACAATGAGTGCAAGTGCAACTGGCACCACTCCCGCCTATAACAGAGGCTGTACGTGCGCGCTAAACCTTACGAAGCTTAGGATCTCCGGATAAAAAACCATTGTTGAAAGGTTTTGAAGGGCCCCTTCCTAAGTTGGGGCCCCTAGACCAGGGCCTTGTGGGCCGACTAGATAATCCAAGCCTGGCTTCAATCAATAAATGAGCTCGACCTCCTTAAATTTTCTTTGGAAATCAGTGAGCGGAAGATCTAAAACAGAAAATCAAGCTTTGGGGCACGCGAGTTTATAATCTCTATTCAAAATCGAAGCAAGCAATGTTGTTTAGAAAATCGCCACAAAATGTGTACCACTCACACCTTAAGTAGGAATGCGAAATCATACAAACTCGAATGTTTTCGGCAATTACTGAGAGATTATATTAGAGATTGAATTTTAACGGTATTAAATAGCAATCGGCGTCAGTGTTTGAAAGGATTATCTTTGGACAAGAATGGATCAGTATAAAGATCCATTAAGTTTTGTGTGCTTCTTCTTACTGATCTCATCCAATGCGCAATCGTTACTGATTCAGCTTTTGGATTCTGTCCTTGATCTCTAGAGACAGTAAAATTCCCGGTCGAGTCGTACATCGCCAATATTTTCCTTATCCTTTCAAGTGAGTACGTTTTTCCTGTCAGGTAGGATTTACATATGCATCGCCATCGTGATAGAGTGTGCTCAAATCTCGGTCATGCGATCGATAGCCTGATTCTGTTGGAAAATGTGAAATTCGGAAGGTATTCAAATAGAATCGTGATACTTAAAGACCTGAATTCTACAGCGTGCGCCACCAATCCTACATATTTTTTCCCATGCACAATCCATTGAAATATGCTGGATGGCCCCAAAAAAGCTGACAAAATTTGATAGGACTGTCCTGGAATCATTGCATTCAGTCGATGTTGAGAATTAACATGGTTAAATACTGTTGCTTTCACTAGCTAGATTTAAGAACTATCTACCAAGTACAATCCATTATTATGTTAAATTCCGTCTATATAAAAAAACCCTAAGAAGCAAGCCTTTGTTACGGGTTTCCGAATGCAAACATACTTTGCACTTCATCTCAAGTGCACCACCAATATTTTCACTTCATGCGATAGTACTTACCCTATTAGGTTGCTCGTCAAATTCATATCCAGGAGATGCACTACTAGCATATGTAACTCGTGTCCCTTCTAGACGTCAGTCCGACTTGCCTTCTACCCGTACTCATTGATCCAACCTAACAGTGCTTTCTGAGCTACCGTTGCCGTCGTGGGGAAACTTTGCATGAGGTACACCATCTCCACCTCGCAAAGTGATATCACAGTTGCGACTTGACCATACCCACATCCATGCTAAATCTTGGCCCCACTTTAATTATACGATCGTCTTCAAAACCTAATCTCTCTCAAGATTCTGGTGAAACTAAAACAAGGAACGTAATGCGACAATATCTTACTTCATATAGGGCACTCAACTTGCATTCATGTATTCATCGAGGGTCACGGGAGTATTTCTTTCTCGTAATGCAAAAATTGTACATCTAGAGCTAATTGAAGAAATAAGTCTCCAAAAGTTTGCACTTCTGATTAATTTATTCCCCTAATATAATGAGTACTTGAAGGATGTCGACATTACATCGCGTACTTCCCAAATACTGACCCAGTCGAGGACATGCCTCATCAGAAGTTCCACATAGGAGCACCGCGTTGTCAAGGCATTTAAAATTGCAATTTCGCACCTCCATGTTGGTTGTTTTGATGTTTTGTTTTACCGCACATTAGCTTTAATATACTATGAAACATGTCTTTTGCTTTAAGTTAATGTGCACTCTTTAAATTTAAGTTTTGCATTATTTTATTTGAAGATGCCTTAAAAGATTACAGCTAACTTAGCTACCTTAAAGTTCCTCAACTAAGAAAATATAGTTGAGCTTACGTAGGACGTTTTTAAATAACAGCATTATTCAATGCACTGAAAGGATTCGTTTCTTGAATGCTTTCTTGTTAGGTACTTGGTAAATTTTGCGTATGACGAGATAATTAGAAGTAAAATATATCATGTAATATGTATCATATGTGATCTTGCTTGGTAGTATTAAGTAGCAGTGAGTCATTCCATATGGAACCAGCTCTTCATTTTTAAATGCTGACTTTAAGGCGGAATTTTCTCTGTACCTAATAAGTATCGATCGCATTCTTTTAAAAATTGCTCTAAGACTGTTTAGAAAAGCTACTGGTCTTATGCCTTACTTTGCAAGGTTCATAAGCTGCGACTGTTGATGTTTGAGCAATTATTCTCTCGATCACTCTTTCTCTATGCTTTTACTTCTGAAAATAAGCCTGTGAGTTAAAAGAAATGTCTGAATATATAGAATGTTTTCAGTAGAATATGGAATCTGCACTATTTAGATTTCCACTGTATACCTTTAGGAAGTTGCAAGTAATGCAAGGATGTTTAAAGATGAATCATTGGAGTCTGTGAACATTGTATCAAGTATTAAAGCAGCAAAGTATGTACCTTATCTGTTTTCATCTTGATTCATGAGTCCTGTATTATCTAATATACAATCTGGTTTCTGAAGGGTAAATTTTCAACTATAAGTTCACATGTTTTCATTAGGCATTTTTAGAGGTCCTGTTTGTACAGACCACGCTGCAAATTTCTTGCAAAATAACCACTAAATTTTTAAAAATAGTATGTTTTTATTGTCAAATTTTTTGTCACTTACTTCTGGAAGATTCATCAATGTCTAGCGCCTAGTTTCGGTCATTTTTCATGCTTATTTTCTTTGCTATTTGAAGAAATTAGCCAGTAAACAAAGAAGCAAATAGTCAACCAATCTGGAATCTTTAGATTCTAGGGTAGCTGAAGAATCACTCGATCTGTTCTATGAAAACAATTTTTCATTATTACTTGTCTGTCTAAACTTGGGTTTTGGATTTCTCATTTATGGCTCATCAGGTTTTCATCTCTCATCTTCCAATTAAAGCAAAACCCATTAGCCAGAGAATAGGCATAGGTGTTTCTTTTCATTTACAAATTTACATGTTTAAGAGTACCTGTTGTTCCTTGTAGAAATATGCCAACAGTCTAATACCTTTTCTGGGATTGCTACATGTTTTCCTTAGTTTTAGGAGCACTGCACTGTTTCTTTTTACGTCTTTTGCATAAGCAATGAATCGGCCTGATAATTCCTCTTAAGATGGTGGATGTGTTGATTGTTGTGGAGTCCATGTCTGCAGAAATATGTTTCTAGCTCAACGTCCCTGGTTCTCGTTTAAAGATTTTGACATTTATCTTCTTACGATATTTTTATGCAAGTGCAATTTTCTAGGTGCGTATTTGTGTTGGGATTTGCTTCTTCAACTTTTCTTGTTCCTGGCAAAACAAGGCTATCTAGGCAATTTGATATTTTCAGCATGGTGACAACTCCTCAGCGGGTAATGTTATTCTGCTGTAATCCTTATTTAGATATGTCCGAGATGACTTTTGTCAGACTTCTGCCATCAAGGAGTCAGACATTGGGTGTCAGTCAGTCAGCTTTAAAGATGCACAGGTTACATCAATACTATGTTTATTCGTTTGCTATCTGGACATTTCCAAATTGTAAAATGTAGCTATTGGATTATGCTGTGCCCTAGTTAACTCTGTTGTGGTGTAAGTTAGCGTAAGTGGGGCCCTAATCTGTGTGTTTTTGGAGCATACCTTGAGAGTTGATAGATGTTGACTTGAGATCGTATTATTCATTAAACTGAACTTAGTCTGTATAAGCACTTGTAGACAGTGTTGGGTCAAATAGTCCATTAGACTATTTAAATATTTTACTTATTAGACGCTTCTAAAAACTATTTAACTGTTTTTTTAAATAGTTCATTAAATAGGTAATTTTAAAAACTACTTAAATAGAATTTCAATAGTAAACAGTCAGCAACTTTTTCGAATACCACACAACTATTTAGTAACGGCTCAAATCACTTTCAATCAACCACAAGGCCATCACAGGGAAACATTAATATGTTCTATGGCCATTTAGGATAATGCAAATTGCGCTTTTAAATAACTTCCAAGAGGATTGATGTTGGCAAAGTTACTGTTTCTTACAAGGGCGTGACGGGACCGTTGGTCAGTGCATCGGTATTTTATGCCAATGAATTAAGATTTGGCATTGGGCGTTTTGAGCAATTGGCGAATTTCTTAAACTGGCAGATTTCAGATATATGTGCTGGTGTGTTATGAGTCTTTTTTGTGCTGTATTCGGTGCTCTGGGCAACATTACAGTTATGTAAACATGCTTCTGAGCTTGCAAGCTAGCAATTCATGATGTTATCAGTTCTCGGATCTCATGGCCTTGTGGATAGTGTTCTGCTTGCCTATCCGGCAACCCGGGTTCGGTTCCCATGCACGTCACTGATAAGCCCCACAAAGGGCGAAACGCGTCAAGCATTGGGGGATGGAGGAATTCGTGAATTTTTTAACTTTGTGGATTTAGAATCTGTCTTGCTACTGCCATCCTCGGCTGCCGGCAGTCAGACAATAGGCCAGTATTTTAGATTGATATTTAGATTGATGCAGACATTGATAAGTACTTAACTTTCAACAACATCAACCCTTCATAAGTTACCTATCAGACAGTTCATTTCGTTTGGCAGAAGCAATCAATGCTCCACTGCTAAAATGCCTCTCAACTGGTGCACTTAACGATATAATCGTATAAAAGCGTAAAGAGACCCTTTAAATTAGTGGATGCCGTTCATACATTTCTAAATCTCCTCATGCATCATTAAGATACGATAAGTAGGGCTGGTCTGGCAAACATCTGGTAACAATTGCATGGAAGAATGAAGCTGCTTGAATGAATGCCTTTATGTGCAGGTGCTTGTGCTGATCTGTCTGAGTCTTTCGTCATGACTGTTGCTTATGCTGTTTTCTTGTTGCTGCTACTTTCCGGTAAAACATCATCTACGGCCTTCTGCAGTAGCATTGCACTTCTTAGCTTGACTTAAGGATTCTCTGTCCAGCTCAAAATGAGTCTTGCTACTGAAACTGCAGCAATCAAGAATAAGTTTTTCCTCAAACAGACGACCAAACGTTTTTTCAATGCCTGCCGTTAGTGCCACACTCAGAGGCTTATTTAGTGTAATAGGATCACTGTTTAGCAGAACATAACCAAGACAAGCCTTCATTCCGCCCTAAAGAACGTATAAGGCTGTTGAAACAGGTGCAGTCATCACAAGGTACTCGTTGCAAGAATGTTAGTACTGACAGGGCAGTGCATAGGTACCAGCTTTGGTTTCGATTCTGCTGCTATAATGTTCTTAACAGCATTGCAGCATAAGTTCCACCTGTTGGACTTAGAACATCGAATGTATGGGCCACCATATCATAAGCTTTATCAGCTGCTTTAGTATTTCTACTACACGCGTCCATATGGCACTTTCCTCATCAATGGTGTTTCGATGCACCTTTTTGTAGGCTCGATCAGAGCATTCTAAGTATCATTTGTTGCAACAAGGCTCGAAGTGTGCGAACAGCATCTAGTATCGGGAGGCAATGTTATAAATATATATATAATAAATTCTCTAAAATTTGAATGATCACATCTCGAATTATTGATAATATCTGCTACACAGTTAAATGACGTAGACGGCCTGACTTTTTTTTTTTTTGCAGTTAGAGGACTGACTGCACTTTCTCCGTAGCCATCGTTATCATCGTTATCATCATCATCATCATCGTCTTCTTCCTCTTCTTCTACTTCTTCTTCTTCATCGTCGTTGTCATCGTCGTCATCACTTATTTCTGACTCTAAGCTAGCTGCAGCCTCGGTCTGAGCTAAACTGGCTTTTTACTTTCCTTAAAAGCTTTAACAACATTGGCACCATTGTCAGTTCAGGTGCGAATCACCCTGTCTTCTATACCAAACTGCGCAAACGTTTGACTAATCATCTGCGCAATTCAATCAAAGGTATGTTTTCCATTGAACCTCGCACGCGCCAGAGCTACTGCTTTTCAATACAGAACTGTCGTAAAACCAATGAGTCATTGACGCTTCTATTCAAAGAAGTCTGCATGTCTGCTGTGGTTCACACATAGCAGACTTCAGCAAGCTAATTTTTAGCTTTCCTAACAATTGCTTGCTTTAACAGCTATGCGTTTTGATAATTTACCTTCTTACAACCTGAATAGATAGTCACAGACCTGTAACCAAGGATTTGAATGCCTTGCTTTGCACAGTGCAGATGGAAAGTATGTCTTCTGCAACGTACCGGAGAATGAATTCATCACAGTCCTGCTGTTTCAGAGGTTTCACATTACCAGGATTTGCACAGTCGATTTTCGTCAGAGTTTCTATTTGGTGATCGCAATGTCGGTGGCAGTTGGTCGCTTAATTTCATACTCTATATATATTTCTATATATATGTCTTAAAAACTAAGACTGTTTAAGAGATTGTAAATAGTTGCTTCCTAATTGAAAGCCCCTGGCTTGACCTTTAGGATAATCTATTTCAATGGTGCTTTAAGTAGGATAAAACTACTTAAATAGTATTTAAATAGTATTTACTATTTAAATGGTTTCCAACATTGCGTATAGACGGCGCCATGCAGCTTCTGTTTTGTGTTGGTTGCTTTTTGCATCAGCTGATTGATGCATATCCTGCAATTGGGTTTAGCCTAATATGATTGTCGTCTTTGCCGTACTGTTGTAGTACCGATCCATTGGTACATCTATGTTTACCGATACCTGCCTATTTGCCTGCTTGGAGGCATAGTTAACTGAGCTTGTACAGTCACCCAATATGGTATGGCATAAGAGTGCCATGGCTCTGTAATGGTTATCGATCTTATTGCCATCAGCAATCATTCCTTATCCATTCGATCTCATTGCAAGTTGTTTCAAGTGCTGGGCAAGGTGCTTGATTGACTTCAGTTATTTAGTGGGTATGTGTTGTTAGATGGAGCGAAATCGTACATTTTCTATAATTTCTCTTTGATTGTTGTTGAGTAGTGTCAGATTTTGGATCGGAGTCTATTTATGGGTTACTGGTAGTTGGTGGCTGTTTAGTATTTTAAATTTCCACTGGTATGAGATATAAACGTATTAGTGGAAACAGATTTGATATGTGGTATTTTCGTCTATGGTCCTTAGCCTTTCAATTTAGAACAGATTGGCTATACTCTTCTCTCGCTTCTCGTTCTCTGCTTTTTCTCGACTGCCTGACTCGTAGATGTTTTTTCAAGCGATTATAGGCCTATTCAGCATAACCATCGGTGATAATTCTGAAAGCTTAATGCACTTAGTATTGGTACAAGCGTTGACAGGAAGCAGTTGCCGATCGTAGTAATTGTCTCGGCTGAGAGAGTTTTTTTTGGGCGCTTCTTAGCCCTTATAATGCTTGTCTTTTGTTGTAGTTGTTTAATGTGTGTATTGCCAATACAGGAGTGTATGTTCTTCTGAAGCTACAACCAAACCTGGATATGCTTTCTGGATTGTTGTCATACTTTGTTCCACGATGGTAAGAAAATTCCTATGCCAGGAAGTGCTGCTCAACATTTTTACATCGGGTAAAACTGTCTTTAACTTAGTAGGTTCAAACGGAAAACGTTGACATTCTTCCGAATGCAACAAAGCTGAGGATAGATAACTCAAAGGTATTTTCAGTTTTTTTTCTCAAGCTCTTTGCTGCGTCCTTGTCGTGCAAAGGATTTTATGGTGCATTCGATAAGTTCATTCTTATTTGCTATTTTTGGTTATCATAAAGCATGTGTTAGGCTGGATAGCTGATTCTTTGTTTGTTGGACAATTTTCTGCGATGAACTTAATGGCTGCTTAGATGGCTGGTGTTGTATCTAGCTATGTTATTTTCGTTTTTGAGGTCATTATTAAGATAAGATAAGTTTGCCTTATGCCTAGGAAAGTTGATATTAAGTTAATGTTTTTTTGCTTGTTGATGATCTTCTTTCATTTGATGCAGCAGTACCTTTGCTTGATTGCAGGCTCTAAATGACTTCTTGATTCGGATTTATCCTGATGTCAGTGACCAATTGATTGCTAACACACGTAGCCATGCATTTGATGGTAGGAGCTGTCGTCTTAACTATACCGAAACCAGTTTTTGCTTTTTTTAAATGTATATTCGGTTTAAGTCTACGATGAACGAAAGGCAAAAAAAGTCTAAAAATGAGTTTGCGCATTGCTAGAGTAAGTTTAATTTTAGCGGATTTATCATTTTTTCGTGGGCTTTGAGAGTAAAAGAAGTTTTATTTTGTTGTTGTTGCCGTTTAAGTTGTAAGGTATTATTTGTAGCTTAATGTTCTTTTTCTTGTTCATTATCCAGTGTTGGTCCTAATTAGGTCAATCATCCTTTCTTTAGATTATTGCGTAAACTGGGAGTTGGAGGCCAATGAGATATCCTGTTTGCATTTATTGCAACACGAGGATCTGGTCAAGGAAGAGGTATCTCCGCTAATGATTTGTTGGTTACCATTTACATTACAGCAAACTACGTATTAGAAGGAGGCGTAGACACACCAATTTTTCTAATATTGAGCGTTTTTGGAAGAGCGCGTAAAACGGTAAACCGTAACGTAGTCGTAACGTAGTGTGCTGTAAAGTAGTCTATGATAGTTGAAATCGCAAGCGATTAACGAAACATGTCCTTGAAATAGAAAAAATTTGTTTGTATTCTGAAAGTTGTTGCAAACTAGCTTGTATATATATATATATATATATATATATATATATATATATATATATATATATATATATATATATATATATATAT
>QQSS02105969.1:0-16603 GCA_003687565.2 Craspedacusta sowerbii
TATATATATATATATATATATATATATACAATGATACACAAAAATGCAAAATCCAATACCGCACAATGCAAGGCGAAATGCGAGACATACCAGCTTTGAACTTAGCGTTCCCTTCCTCTCTAGCAGCGTCCGCCTTCACGGGGTCAAGATAAGCCTTCTTCTCCTCCTCTTTGATCAATTTTTCTATTTGCCGAACCTTCTGTACGACATCATCAGAACGATGTTCAGCCAGGGCCTTGTTGAAGAAGTCCAGTGCTTTATCGTACTTCTTTTGTTTAAAGTAGGCACTGCCGATTCGTGCAAGGGGCCTGCGACACAAACAAAACTACGGCTACTTTGGCAAAGTTAAGGAGTTAAAATATTGAGAGCGTCTCAAAGATCAAGTTCTAGATATCGTCCAGACACTGGAAAATCCCGTGCCTATATGAGAAAAAAAAAATAAAATAAAAAATAAAAAAAAAAAACAAAAACAAGAAAATATATATTAGCCATTTTACTTAGCAATCTTTTGGAAGTCTGCCCTATTTTCCCGTCCAACTTCCACAGCCTTCAGGCAAAGCTGAATACACTCGTCAAGTCGCTCTTCTTCGAATAGCACCGCAGCCTTATTCGTAAGGTACATGATATTCGTTGGGTCCAACTCGATAGCTTTGTCATAGTGGATGTGCGCGGTCTGAAAGTCACGCTTCTTGTAAGCAGCATTTCCAAGTTCCTTTTCTTCATCGGCCTGAGAACGAGACAAATTAGGCATCATACACTGCTCCACACACCGGCAAATAGCGCTTATAAAACTACACAAACCGCAATGGATCTCAGGCTTAATAAAAATAAATTATTCTTTGACCGACATTGGCCAGAGCTCACCTGCTTCTGGTTATCTTTTCGTTCGTCTTTCGGGACCGTAGGTGAAGCTTTATCAGTTGAACTTTTAGCAGGCGTCTTTTTCTCCTCTTGTTTAGAAGTCTGGGCTTCATCTGCAAAAATTAAAAGCAAAATACCTTTCCAGCCCAGGCTAAATCTCACTTTACCCCGCCTTTAAAGGAACTTGAATGAGAAGAGGATTAAATACACATTCGACAGGCAGCAAATAAACATTCGCCCAGACAATGTACCTTTCTTAGGAAAATCCATATTAATTCCAAGCAGGACACTAAGCACTGTCATCATTCTTGGATCCTTTGCACACCTTGAAATGAAAACAAAGATAGCAAAGACAAGGAAGTACAATAAATGATAACAGAAACACAAAAGCAAACCACTTAACTAATAGCCATGATCAATTTCTTCAATAGAATCATGAAGCGGTAACAAAAATTATCTCTGAGGAAAATACCATTAGAAGCATCACTTTAATTTGCCATAAGCATCTTACATGCTTAAGTTATTCGGATCCTGTTTCAACAAGTTCAGCATCATCATGAATGATGGGTCTTTAATAAACTCCCTTGTCCTAGGGTCCATGGCTAGCTTCATTTCCAAGTTTGGGTCAGCAAAAGGATTGTTTGATTGAGCTGCAATTGAGAAGAGCAAACTGCAGGTAAAAAAAAAAGACATTCTTAACAAGCAGGCTTTAAAGAAACCATAATTTAAAATAAAATCGCTGTCTTCTAGACATTCATCCTATTTACTTCATCGAACATCTAGCACAGGAATCTGCTTACGTCTATTCTATTCAAATTCAAATGTCTGTACTAAGATTTATTTACCACAGACCTAAGCATCAGCTGGAGCAGTTAAAGCTATTATATATGATAGACACAGAAAACTGAGCAATCATAAAATCTTGTGAAAAAGCTTCATATACGCCATGGCTGTGTAGAGAAGAAGGCCACAGCCATTCATCAAATCGAGTTACGTTCAGATGCAACAGGCAAATTATCGGGTGTTCAGTGGTGATGTTCACATCGTGATGTTATCAGCAACTATTGAGAATGTGCAGACTGCGGTGGCTTCTTTTGCAGTCGTTAAGCATGAATTTTCATCATACGGCTTTGTACTTTCTTCACTTTGCAGACAGACAAAGCTACCGAAATCGTGTTCTTTTTAAAGGCAATGCCCCAGCAGAACACAGCAATTGACGACTATCGGCATCAGCATATATTTCTTAATAATCCTAGTCAAGCGAAGCTATTTAACAATGGGCCAAAGCAGCAGTGCCAGATGGTAGGCCTAGTGCAGACGCTGCTGTATTAGTGCCTTTTGAATGCTCGTTAAAAGGTTTTCTTTCGTAACTTACGGGCAATGAGCCCAATGGGCATTATTGACTAATGATCAAGCTGTTTCGCACCCTCAATCAGACAGCACCAGCCAATTATTCAATTTATTTCAAACCTTTCTTGTTCATGAAGCAATTATCACTGCAGTGAGAAGACTATACAATCATATTTTATGACAGTACACTCAAATATAGTCAGCATATGACTAATGATTTCACTGTGAACTGTGATGATATAGCTAACAGAGGTAGACTAACTGGTAGTGAATGCAGAGCAGAGACCGTGTGATTCTGTATTTTTTAGATGTCCAGAACTCTTAATAACAAGACTTTCATGAAATGTAACTTGTACTTATTTGCTGCATTTTCTGTCAATTACTTCAGCCAGATAAAAAAGTCATTTCATAGTTAAAAAAATTTCTTAATGAAAATGATCAAAAAATCCTCGGATTCAAATTGACCAACCCTGCTAGAAAACAGTAATAAAATAACTAAATGATACTACACTTGCTGATGCCGCTTGATGGCGCCACTACAGAAGCAATACAGGAAAAAAGACATTACATTCTTGAATTAACCAATAGTAATGTATTCCTTTTATTCAGTTTCACAATAAGCAGGGACCCTGCACCCCCCCCCCCCCCCCATAGAAAACCAGACAAGTTTCATGCAAAGCTTAAGACATCAATCAAGAATCACTGAAATCCAATCAAACTTAATATGTATCTTCACTAACCCATCTTGCGCTCCAGCGAATCTAGGGAAGTTTTCAACTGGGCATTATCCGGTTCATACTTAAGACCTTGCTCGTAGGCTTCATAGGCCTCTGTATCTTTCCCGAGATATTCCAGTGCAGCACCTAATCTGCCGTATCCCTACATTCAAATATAGAGTCATTAAATGTTATGCACAACTTTAATTATCTGTTTTGGGTATGACAAGCCTTGACCAAATCGCTGTTTTTATGAAATGATCAGCATAAGGAATCATCAAAATTTTGGAAGCGACAGAAACAGTGAGCCCTGCACGAGAATTTAAGCTAGTAAGACAATTACACAATTTTCAAATAAGTAACAGAACAATACATGCTTAGATATGTATCATTAGGTAGGCACCTTAGACCACAAGCAAAAAAAAAACACTTTCAAAACCGACTAGAAACGAATCAAACCATTTTATAATTTTTCAACAACTCACTTTCTTTCTGTGTTCATGAAATGCTTAAGGTGCTAGCATCCACCACATAAAGACCACCATAAATCTACTAAAGGGTGAAATTAAAAGTTTACTAATAACATGAAAGTAGTCAACCAAAGCAGCATCGAAAAGTTAATACCTTTCCCCAATTAGGTTGGACTTCAGTGGTTTTCTTAGCATCAAGGTAAGCATTGTTATAATCACCTTTCTTCAGGTATGCTGCCGAACGGTTGCTGTACAAGACATGGTTATTCGGCTCAATCAATATGGCTTCAGTATAAAGTTTAATGGCTTTCTCAAGGTCATTTTCTTGCAATGCTTTGTTGCCAGCATCCTTCAGTTCTGTAGCCTACATAAAATCATTCAAAGATTTGTGATATGTTAATCAACATGCATGTATGTAAAGCATGGCATTCATGACATAATTATCACAGCAATACTTTATTAATGCGAAATTGCAAAGTTTTTCAATTAAAATCAAGAACAACAGCATGAGAAAAAGGTTCAGTTCACCACAATAACATGCTGCATAAACAAGCTACAGACTAGATGAATCAGAAAACTAGCAGGAACACCAAAAAGCATGAGCAAATTTTAGCAGTGGATAGACACATAGCATTATGTGCCAAGTTCGAACCTCATTGTCTCCAATATTCACAATTAAGCTCACCTTCAAAAAGTATTAGACCTAAAGAGCATAAAACACATAATGGTGCTTGGTTAATAGCCATCCCATACAGCCTGGGACAAAGCTAGAGAAGCATAAATGACGACAGACTTGTGCTGTGTTTCACCAGATTACCTGTGACAAGGCTTGCGTCGGCATTAATTGTCGCTTACTCAACACCTTATCATGAAGTTCCAACAATTAAAGCAGAACTTCGCTTATTTATGTTTTTATCAACCCAGCACTGGCGAATAAAACATAAACCTTCACGTTCTCGCAGTCTTCTGTTCTCCGAAGTTCTCATATGTTTTACAGCATTAGCACGCCGCAAAAACGGAGGCAATATCTATAGAGCGAGCAACGCTTACTCTGTTATGAATTAGTTATTCTAAACATTAAAACATAAAGAAATACACCAGACTTACCCTGGCATTACCCGCCATCCTGGAAAATTCTGGAAGGACGGTCTAACAGGGCCGCAGTATAAACCCATGCTGCAGTAGCACGGTTAGTTTTGATCCACATTTGACATTAGAGCTATGGAAAGCGCTGGTACTAGCATACCGTAAAGCTAAAATTTCTCACTCTGCGATTGATCATGCCAACATTGCGCATAGGTCAATATGGCTGCGGCTGCACGCCAGGATAATTAAATTAATTGCCCTTGAATAACTTTTTTACGTTAACAGGAAATTTCAATTGCTTCAAAATTTCCTCTAGGTTGTTAAAGAAAGGGTTAGGGTTACGGTAAGAATTAGTATTACGGTTAGAGTTTGGGTTGGGGTTACCGTCGGACTTAGCTACCAAGTAAATAAATAAATAAATAACATGCGAGCCAAAGTTTCTCAATCAGTAACGACTGCAGACCAGTTGCTATCTTGAAAGCAAGCCTGCCGTGAGATTACATCCCATCACACATTCGCAATGAACCGCTCACGTAGGAGCAAATGGTAGATTTCTACCCTCCTAAAGTCGAGGACACAATTACTGCAATTTGAATAAAACTTTGCATCTAAAAGAACTTCTACTCCGATTCAAAACGGGCTTGTCTGGAGACACTCAAACATGCTGATATTTTAGTCTTCATCTCTTCCACTATGCGAGGAGGCTTTGCTAAATGAAAGATGTTTCTGGCAGAACAGAACTGAGAAAAGAAGCACACCCTCATCCCAGGAAATTATTAAGTCTTTAAAATTGTTCGCAAATGCCGACCGCTACCGAAGCTTACTTTGCATGCCCTCAATACTGTAATCCAGCAAGAACAGTACAGTAGAGTATATTCCTGCCTGTAAGCATGTCTTCGATTGTGAAGTAGCCGAAATATTGGCCAGCAGGTTCTTGAACAGACCACCTAGATCTGCGGTCCTTGTTCAGTAAAAGCATGCCATTAATTCTAGGTCTGCGATGCATGTATTGAATACGTTCATACTATCGACAATTTCAAAGATGCCACTGACTGTCTAGAGGAAGCCTTTGGGTCATGTCAATACTGCTAGTGTAAGAACCGCAGGCCTAACCCAATTTGATACCAGCATGATTTATAATGTTTAAGGAGCCGAATATCAGACCAAGCGGCGCTGCTCGCTTAAAAAATCATAGATCGGGTCACCAATCATCGTTCAAGCCATTTACAGCAAGAAACGTCAAGACAAGACAAGACAGGAATTTATTTTTCCTAAAGAGCTTGCAAAGAACTAAGCATACACACAAAAAATGCATAAAAACGCACAGTTAAGCTCTTCCTAGCGAAACTAGGCACTAGATGGCACTAGATGGGGCTGGTTTAGCCTTGTTAGTTTTAGCAAGGGTTCCTTTCAGACCTGAATGGGAGAAAAGCTAGCAATGGAATCTGGGAGTTCAGAGAAATATTGAAGCAATTTCACAATGTTTCTTAACAATGATGTAAAACTGTTGAACCAGCTCCTATTCTTTGTTCGTGACGCGTTTCATTCATGCACAGACGCATATCTAACCCGATGTCAACGTCAAGTACGAGAAAATAGTTGCTATCATTCAAGCTCTAAACCCTAGGAAGTTTCGTGGCAGGGGTCTGTAGGAATGTTATTTAGAAGAACCCATGTTATTTAGAAGCAATGGTACGCCACTTCAGGTAAACTGCCGAAGCCACCGTTGCCTCATAAGCTTGGTATCTCAAATTTATTAGTCTACTCCGTAAACACTGATGATATGAAGCGCCTATAAAAAATGGGCCAACTCATAACCTTTGATGATGAAAAGTTGAATCCTGAGCGTCTCCGAGATTCATTTACCTCCAAACCTCACTGTTGCGTATAACTAATAACATAATATATTGGACGCAGTCTTTCCTTCAAGCCTGCGTATGATTAACAAAAAACAAAAACAATTGCCTGTCCTTCTTGTTCCATAAACAAAAAGTTTTCGCTGAGAGGCGAGCGTTCTGTATGTCAACTAGACCACTGTACTTAAGGGTGAATAGGACGCAATAAAATCGCCTCAAGGTACGACCTTTAGAATGGAAATAAAACATTACCACTTGCAATCTCCTGCCATCACATCAATCTGCTGTAGATTCATGACCAAATATTGTTATGTAGCGCATGGAGACATCACTGCCAACTTTTTTAGCCTACAGGAAACAATGCATTCTCCTTGCCATTTTCCATCATGGTACCTGTAAGAGTCCGTGGTAATGAATCCAATCTGATGTTTTCGCTTGGTACACCTGATACTTTGTTAGTTGCGCTGCTTTAATGTACTTTTTGAAATTACCATTGTAATTACATACAATACTTTACAATACAATAAAATACAACCATGCTATAATTTCACATGCATGTGGAGTAAATAGACTACAATTTGAACGGATTGTTTTTGTATTTTGGCATTTATATTATAAGTCACGGCGAATCTAACTTTGAATAAAATGATAATAAATTATAATTTACCGTTCTGTTTGGAAAATGCCTTAAAACGGGAAAATCTATACCATTTTTGACGAAAAATCCTTCTTGGAATTCCGGCATCCCGGATGCGTCCAAAGATATTCCTAAAGAATAGTCCATGAGATATCCAATATCCTTGATAACGTTTGGCCTGACTGCCTCCTATTTAAACAAAAAAGCGTGGTGTCATTGGCCTTCTTTTAGACTTAATTTCCTTATTTCGCATTTGTCAATTCCAAAGAGCTACCTTGAATGCCTGCATGTATTTCTGGAAACCTGTCCAAGCTGGTGCACCTTAGGGATCTATCTTGTGACCTGTGCTATTCTGTGAATGATGGGCGCCATTTTGTAGATGACATTTTACATAGGTAATATTTTACATGCTTGCTTGAGTGACGAAAGTTAGGCACCGGGGATAAACCCTGAATTATTACCCATCGTTTACAGGCAACATGCAGAAAGTCATTTGTAAAGTTCTAAAGTCGTTTACCTTACTCCGTCGTCTGAAAAATTTTTTTCCCCCGTGAACAGTCTTGTTGCCATCTACAAGTCCTTCATCAGACCTTCCTTTGATTACGCGAAGTCTATTAGTTTGCTTAGGACGTTTAGGTTAAGGAAACTTAAGGATCCGTTACTTGATAAAGCAGTTCCTGTTCTGGGTACGTTGACTATTCTGCTGGTGTCTTATCGTCCGCTTCTGGAAGATAATCTCAAAAGAAAATAAGGAATGTAAGATCGGCAAGGCACAATTTTTTAATTATGCATAAATAGTTTATGCAAGAATTTGAATTTGGTACAAATAATAATGCTGATGTCGAATCGCACCACTAAACCAAAAATAATGATTAATTTTAGTGAATACTTCTTTAAGTAAGACTGTCCTTGTATAGTAAAGGAGCTTTACGTGGCCTAAATCTTCAAAAATTAGGTTCAAAAAGTTTCTTTTCATAAAAGCATCCCTCCATCATGCCACATCTCGATTGCCAACCAATTGGAGAAAAGTAGCAAAACTGCTGGGCCATTAATGAAGACAATAATAATAAGTTCCCAAAAGTTCTACCACAATTCGGTAAGAGTATAACCTAAGAAGGGTCTCAATCACTAAGAAACGCAGGAGCTGTCAGATCAATATAAGATAAATGTAAAATGAGCATCACAGAAAAAAGGCTTCTCTTAAGGCAGTCAACTTCCTTCCTTACTCCCATGGCTCCAGGGAGTAAGAAGCCCGGAAGGCTTAAATTTTTATAGCTCAGCATGTCTATCAATCCAGAAAATCTCAAGTAATCTCTGCAGGAAAGACAGAGTTCCTTATATTTACTCCCAAAGAAAAAGCTGGCGCTCCTTATGCTAGCTAGACGGCTCCAAGTTACAATTTTCTTGGGTGCCCTACTCCCATAAATTTGCTATGTTCCCTATATTTTAAGAACCGCAGATAGAAACTCTGACTTGAAAAGGACCTAACGGTGAAACTTACTCGGCAACGAAATGTGAAAACATCACACAAAGTACGAATTAGCTTGCTCATGACATCCTAAGCATCACGAAAACAACGCAAACTGCAAAGCACATAAAAAACTATCGAAGTAGCATGTACAGAATTGCAAGTCGATTATGGTTCTCAAGACTGAGACTGAGGAAAAGGCGCTGGAAAATTTGCCGGAAGCAGCGGTCGAATTAGAGCTGGAACAAGCTCTGCCATTTATCATCTTCCCAAAGATCTCATTGCTCATTCAGCCCAGTCACGGTCAGATCTGAACTTGCCCATAGCGAACCAAGTCTACATCGCAAATTCCGCTGACAGGGTAAATACTACTAGAAAGCATTTAGGCCACAAATACCACTGAATCTAATTGCTCTTGGCTCTTTAAAAAATCCAATTCCTTGCTTAAATTTCTAAACCTTAAAAAAAAGCAAGGATGCACTAACTATACAAGCTTGTATTCTTAAATTTTAGGTCAAATAAAAAATACTTCAGCAGGGACGGGAGAAATGCTGATCATTCACCGAATCGTGACATCCAATCTAAAATGGTAGGAATTCGGATATTGCCTTTTTTAAATTTCTCTGCTTGCCCTGCAGAATGGCGTGCATTTCTTCCTCCAATTGCGGGCTTCATCTCTTTAAAACTCTTTTTGCCATCAAGATGACGCACATAAATTTGTGCTTCTAGATTTTGATCTGTATTCGGGCGTATTTTTCATACAAACCACGCATTTTCTGACAGCTTGCACTTACCGAACTTTTAAAGTTTTCTTCAACCTTGGCCTGAAATCAACTTCTATGTTGGTGGTCTCAAATTGCAAAGGAACACCATCAGGCGAGGTATTGACTTTCTCTGAAACGTTTTGTATCTACTAATTGCTAACATTGTTACCGAATTTTCCTAAAGTTGACTTGAATTTTCTTCAGCATTACGTCTATCCTTGTCTCTTCAAAAAGTTGATGAGACGACCGTGGAACATTCACCTTCTAGTATTTGTATGTAGTCCTTAAAAAATTGTTCAGGCTTCATGCACTCCCAGGAGAAAGTCGTAAATATAGAGGATCACAACGCAACGCTTCTCTCAGATTCATCACCCTTGCGGTACAGTCGCTCACAACAAACCGGAATTAAAGTTGCATTATTCATTGCGTTATGTGCGCATTCGCTACCTCATAATAATGCGTTACAAACAAAAACAAGAGAGTACTGAATCAGTTCACATGTTCCAGGAAAAAACTGTATTATTCGCTGAGATGACCGTACGCCTTTCACGGTGCAACATTCGGGTTTTCGCTTGTCTAGGCTAGGCTGGTTTTTAGTAAGTGGACGGTGCACAATCACAGCGCGTGGCGCTATCGCCGCGAGCATTGCGGGCATAACGGCTATCCATTGGTGTGTTATAGCTTCTACTACTGAGACATACTGCTGCTAAATTGATGTTCATTAGTTGTAATGGAGAGCACTTAAGTTAATAAAACTTCTAATGTCACCATAGTGAAGTACTAGTTGGTTGCTGAATTTGAATCTTTATTCATTGTGTCATACGTTTCTAACCTACGTTGCAATTCGTGCGGCTCCGTCCATGAGTATCATGCCGTTGTGGCAAGAATTTGTTGTCTTCGGCCATACGATGTGAAACTGTCTCTGTAGCCAAACTGCGACAAGTGGATACCATAGCTATGCTCAGTACACTGGAATAAGGGACTAAGTACTTGGGGTAGCTAGTATATTGCGTTGATATTTGTAGGGGAACATAATATTCTGAAGGATATTTAGTTAGAAAGAAACATTTAGCACTTTGTGGTTCACCATAAGAGGGCTGGAATCCTTTATCAGCATACGAAATAATTTGCATTGCTCGTATTTGCATCCGTTTTATCTGATTAGGCTAGTCTTTAATGTCTTTGCCCACTACATTTGCGTGGGAGATACGTGGACGAAATAAAAGGAAAATATAAAAATTTTGTACCTGCAATGTCAAAGTAATTCCTGGCCTTCATTTATGATCCAAACATTCTATTTCTATGATAGCATTGTGGTAACCTTATTTAAATGGCTTTTCCAGGCACGTTTTCATCAATGACAACACCAAGAGATGTGGAAAACATGGGGTCAGCACTTTTTCCAGCCAATTTCAGACCTGGCAATAATGCTGGTGATTAAGTATCTGGATTTTTTCATGCTTGGCAATAGATGCTTTGCATTGAACCAGTCTTCAATTAGTTTAAGCTGCTCATTAATAAGGAAAGCAATACTTTGTATGTTAAAAAAAAGTTGTTAGTGTCATCAGGAAACATAATTACATAAAGTTTACATACAGTTTGTTGAAGTTGTTGCATTCAAGAGAACTCGTCAACTTTGCAATCTTATGTTGTCTGACATTGGTTCTACAACAGATTTGGTAAGGAACACCTCCTGCTTGTATATAGTTTGCTGTAATGTAGTCTATGATAGTTGAAAATGGCAATTGATTACTGAAGCATGTCCTTTGTATTGAAAAGTTATTTTTATTCTGGAAGTTGTCAAAAAAAATAATGGTATAAGAAGCAAACCTTGTGGGATTCCATACTTTACTTGCAAGGTTTCTGAATTTGTATTTTTCAGCATACTGCTGTCAGCCAGATAAATAGCTTTTAAATCGTTGTACAAAGTTCTTGTTAAGTCCATAGTATCGTATCCTCCCTAGCAAAATGATTTAGCCGCCCATGTCAAAGGCTTTACCAAGGTCTAAAAACCCTCGTTAGTTGTATCGCTCGTCAATGAGAGCCTGAAATTGTGCAATAAATATGTAATTCTCAAATATTTGCATTGGCTTGCTTATTAAGGTTGAAAAGTTTTGAAACTAACACATTTCATATTTTCTGTTCAAAGCTGCCTTCAGACTTGAAAGGTCATCAGCATAAGCGATGCTGACCCAAGGCCAGTGAACTCATGTTGACTAAATGGTAGTTTAAATAGCTTATCTAATTGCAGATAAGCGCCATTCCTGCCTTCATGCATGTATGGGACTAGTTGTGTGCCTTAGTGGCCCAAGAATCTCTTGATTCACTCACATGAATCACTATTATGAAGAAGACCGTTATACGGAAATCTCTTTTACTTATAAAGTAACTGTACGTAATTAATTAACTACACACACAAAGTTAGGTAGATCAAAATAAATTCTAGGAGCCAAGGCCAAGAAAATTGTAAAATCGTTATAATCTTTGTTCACATCAGTCATTTCTGCCGTGTAACTTTACCCTAGTCACTGCATTGTAAAGTAAAATGACTTGGTCAAATTTTACTCCATCGCTGTAACTACGGCCCATCTAGGTCATTCAAAAATGCTTTTGTTGCCTTTGCAAGTAACAAATTTTCATTTTTCAAGCATAACCTAACACTCCAGATAGTCTGTGGCATTCAAATCACGCATATCATCCCTGCAAGCAATCTTGCACAGGCATTGGTTTGGCTGGCTGAAACACCTGCCTTAGTCAGGGAGGCTAGCTCTTTTCTGCAGGGTATTGTTTCCCTTGAATTTTATTTGTCTCTCATTTTGTTTAAGGTGCCATTTGCTTGATCCCACTGATTCGATTTCTTTGTGAATCCATTATAAGGAATCTTTTTTTCTTTCGGGTGCTATTTGAATATGCAGTTAAGATTTTTTTCTTAGTGTATTCTGGGTTTTGATGCATGATACGAGCTTAAGGTTGAAATGTGATGTCTGCTTATGGTGCTATTTTCATATATTCTTGTGAATTTTTTAGTTTGAATCTTGTGTTAGTGGAATGTGTGAGCTTGCTTCAATGATGCATGACCATTCCATTGATGGCACCAAATAAATCTACTGGATTCTCGTTTTTATATGGCCTTTCTGAAACGTTTGCTTGGTAGACACATTTAGCAACAGCCCTTGTCAAGTTTCCATCTCCTGACGTTGTTGGGTGTCTCACACAACATATTTGCTTGCTTCACTTATTAGCAACAGATTAGGATATCTGTTTAGAACTTCATAGCTACCCAAGCCTTGGAATGGTAACCCGATCCCTGTTCTGTGTTCCCAAGAAGCTTCGTCTTATTGTTCTCAAGTTAGAAAATCGTGGATGCATGTTGTTCTAGTTGTGAAATTTGCAGTTTGGAGTTGCAGCTGACTATGCAAAGTAAATGTTTTAGTGATATCTTTCATGCTGAAAGCTCGCAGTCTTCATGCTATTTTCCGAACTCACTTGTGTTCTCAAAGATACTTAAGACTCAGTGTGTCAATTTGCGATATCAGCAATAAGACTTTATTAGGGACATCCCCTTAAACTCTTATACCTCTGATATGATCTTGAGATTGTTGCTGAAGATGTGTTTGTATTTACTATACCTAACAGCTAGCATTCCTGAAAATTGTACTTAATCTTTGACTGCACTACATTTTCAAGTTTCCTAGTCAGTAGACATTTTAACATTGGTGTTATCTGGGTTTACAGTATGCAAGAAACATGAAAGGCCAGAAATGACATTGCCACAGCAAAACAAATCTCGTTTCTTTTGTTTGCATCTATGATGCTTTGTTATTCGTTAATCCCCGAGCACTTTCAAAGAAAAGCCTATCCTAATATTTCATCCTTTGTTAATGGTGTATTATCAATCCCGAAGACCGTTATTGCATACACTACAGTCCTTGCCAAGACGCCGCTGAATCATTAGATATAGTCTGGGCAAGCGATGCTAATAATCAGGGTTTATGAATATTGGCTCGTTTTAAAAGGAAATCTTTCTAGGGCATGATGTTGTGATAAATTACAGTTAAATCATTCTTGTTAGGATGTTGGTGGTTGTTGACTGTACTGCTCTCATTGCTTCATGTTGCCCAAAAAAAATGTGTGCATGCTCTTAATGGATTTTCATGGCTTTGGCTGTACTTGTTGCTGTTTCTGATGCTGGTAGCGTTCAGTTCCTGTAACAAGATACTCTATATACTCCCTGGGCTCTCCTTAGGGCCTTGATTCTCCTGACCACAAGTAAAGCAAGGACCAGTAGGATTCACATTGTTTATTGTAAAGATTTACAACAGCTGTGAAATTGTCATTTACGGGATTTTTAGCTCCTTTTGTGTCATTGTACCAGGAGAAATCTTTTATGCTTATGCTCCGTTTAGTTGCTATTTTTCGCAATTTGCTGCATGGCACGAAAGTATATTTCTACGGCATGTTATGATATTACATGCCATGCTACACCATACTTCGGTCATTAAGTTGCCATATTTGCAGCATTTGCAAAACTTCAACAGTGTGTTTTGTAGCTGTTGCAGGATTTTTGTATGGGTGAAGATGTTGAAAGTTGAAAGTTCGGTTATCGTACGAAATCATTTATGAGTTTGTGAGTGTATGCTTGTCCCGGTTGTAGTAGCAGAATTAGCGCTTCTTTTGATTAACCTCGTTTGCATGCTTCTGTCTGTCTGTTCTTCCATTTTGGTGTTTTTGCTATTTTATTAAGTATTGCTTTCTACCAGTAATATGAAGTATGTATGAATCCGATTTAACGTTCTTGCTTCCGAGATATCCTGCATGGGTTCTAGTCTTAAATTGGACTCTTATGGGCTGAGCATTTTATATATATATATATATATATATATATACTTTTATAGCTTCTAGAGTTAAAGAGTGAACGCCTACATCTCTTTTTCAACTTTCATCTTTCAACCTCTCTAACCATGCAAGTTTTAATAAACTTATCTACTTTTGGAAAATATTTTTTGCCTTTGACTTTCATGTCGACTGAATTTTCATTTTCTAGTAACCTTGCTACAATAACCAGTCTCATCAAGGATTAAGGGCAGTCGCATTACTTCGGACATTCACTTAGTGTTTCAGCGCAGTTTCTTGGTAATGTCGGTTGAAGATATTGGTAAAGCTTTGCGAGTACGCTTACAAGACGGTTCTACAGTAGAAGGAGAATGCTTTACCTTTGATCCAGTTACGAAGACGTTGGTTATACTGGAACATGACTGCGATAAGTGCCGAGTGCGGTTTGTATTATCCCATGCTATCACTAATGTCGATCGCATAATTTTGCCTGGCTCACATGTGAGCTCAGCTGTCCACATAGAGAACCTGGAAAAGTTGCTGTATGCTGGCTTGATGCAATGCGAAAGGGAGTTCAGCGCGCAGGAGATTTCGGACCGAAAGAAAAAGCTTAAGTCCTGGTTGGATTCCAACCGTGTGCCTACTGAAGAAATTGATAATAACTCTTTGTCTATTTTAAACGGCATTGTCTTCGTGGACCCTCCTTACTTGGTAAGCTGCTGTCGCAGCACGAACACCATCGTTCTTGATAGGATTTTAGAGTACGTCAAGTCTTGCCCAGGACTAGAGTGTGACCAAGAAGAAGTTCACATTACTACTTAGCATGAGTTTAATTATAGTTTTTGTAAAGATTGTTGTAGGCACACGTACAAACCTGCCGCGGTATATCCCTTAGCCTGCGTTGCATGTAGGCTTTGAGTTAAAAAGGATGCGCCTGTTTGTTCTTTACGAGTACATAAAGCTTAGGCCGCTCCGTTTCTTAGCGCTGTCGTGCAACGCTCAGCATTTATAGCATTTTTTTGTTAAAAAAAAAAAATCTATAAATCATATCTCTAGCAAAAAAGATAAGCTGATTATATATCGGGGCTCATCTTAGGGAGGTCACTGGAGCACTGTCCTCGATTATCAATCCGATATAAGTGCGCATAAAATAAGTTAGACTCCTGGCTTTCAAACAACAGAAATTGAGAAAAAAAGCTTCAGCCAAAAAAAATCATAGGTGTACCATAGAAAATCAGTTGATCTACAAAGCGCGTTTTGAACTTATGGCACATTAATCACAATGCTCATCATGCTTCCTACATATAGTATCTATTTTTTTCTTCTTCCGCCCTTCAACCTCCCGAGAATTTTATTACTTAACCACCACAATTAAACATTCACTAACATTCACAAGATCACATCTACGCATGTATCAATACGTCGTACTCCAAAAATGCCTTTTCTCTTCTCCAATTCTTTTTAAATACAGCGGGTTCAAGTCATGACTCAGAGAGTGTCGATTTGTCTTTGAAATGCACTTGTTAGACTTGCTCCTCGAACTGCGAATAAGAGTGATCTTTTTGCTATGGGCGCACCTTCGTTCAATCACGCCTTCCTCGCCCTATGCATGCTCTATATTCTGGTAGACTCGGCTAGAGGTATCATCTGGAGTAGTGTTACAATATCCTACGCCCCTAATCGCTTCAGCTCTTTTATGTTTCCTTCCGTCACAGTCCCTGTGCATCCGATGACTATTGGGATTACGCTAGCTTGTTCTCTTGTGGGACTACTCTATTTGCTGGCTTTGTTAACATTCGATATCCTTCTCGCTTTTCTTTCTCTCGTTTTTCCAAATAGTCTAAGCTTTGCTCTTAAGGCACCGTCAACTCAATTAAGAGTCGTTCTTTCGCCGTATCCACTTAACGTTTCGATGCTTTGGCAATCCTATCCCAGATTAGATAGTGTCGACGGCTCACGGCATCTCTCGTTTTCATGCGGCATGAAAGCACATGTAGATCACTCTCCACGGTCTGGCATCCTTGTCGGTATAGTTAAAACTCCGATCGTTCACACGCCTGGATGTCCGAAGACGCGTGGGTAACGTATCTGTAAGAATTTTTAGGCCCGTTATCATCTGCCTGGTTGCTTGCGAAGCGGCCGTCCCACAGCCAACTCCGCGCCGGCACAGAATCAGCAATAGTACAGCTCCCGACGCCATTTAATTTGCAGCGGAGCCTTGCGCGCCGCCGCTCGTCAAAAGCTCTCTTTATCTCATTGGGGGACTTGTGCTCCACCCCTAGCTTGGCTTGCAGACTAGCCACAGTGTGCCTGTTTAGGGTTGGCGCTGCCACTGAGACACCCTGTCCGCGGAACACAAGAGCTTTCCGATCGATTTCGTTCTGCTCCTCGCAAGCAGTTTTGTTAGACACGGAAGACCCCCGCCAGACTGTAGATGTAGCCATTCTGATGAGGTGTCCACAGCCAAATGCAGGATTTGCTTGCCTACTTGTCTTAGCTTCTGTCAAGTTGCTTCAGTTTGCATTTGAACGCATCTGAAAGGCGCATACGGTGGATCATGCG
>QQSS02106080.1:0-16598 GCA_003687565.2 Craspedacusta sowerbii
TGGGTTGTGTGCCTGGGTGTCCTTATGTGTAAGCCTTTCACTGGGAACTCAGAGCATTGGCAAGGGATTGGGAGGGACGTCTCTGGTAGGCAGCTTCACGACTGTGGCATTTTAGTTCTGTCGTGAGTTCGCGACATATAAAAACTCAGATATTGGTTGCATCCTTCCAGGGAGAGCACCCAAAAGATTGATCTCATCAACAAGTTCAAATGCATCAAGCATCAGATCGCCCTCTGGACTCAATATACAAGCTACTCCTATATCACCGGCTCATCCTCCCAAGAATTAGCTGGAATCTGGTACGTGAACAATACAATGCCAAATAAAACGTATTTGCAACGTTGGGATTCCTCTGAAACCACAAAATGCGACCACTGCGGAGAGAGGCAGACCCTTGGAAATGTAGCAGCTGAACCATGTACACCTGCGTTGAGGGAAAGCCGATTTAATTGGCGGCATGACTAAATACTCTTCTGTATTGCAAAACTGGTTGTTTGCTTGGTTGGTTGTTTGGTTATTTGGTTGGTTGGTGAATGGTTGCTTGGTTGGTTGCTTGGTTGGTTGGTTGGTTGGTCGGTAGGCTGGCTGGCTGGCTGGTTGGTTGCTTCGTTTGTTTGTTGGTTGGTTGGTTTGTTAGTTGTTTTGCTGTTTAATTGGTTGGTTGGCCGGTGAACGCTTGGTTGGTTGGTTGGTTGTTTGCTTGGTTGTATGGCTGGTTGGTTGGTTGGTTGGTTGGTTGGTTGATTGGTTGGTTGGTTGTTTGGTTGGTTGCTTGATTGGTTGGTTGGTTGATTGGTTGGCTGGTTGGCAGGTAGGTTGGTTGTTTGGTTGGTTGGTTGGTTGGTTGGCTGGCTGTTTGGTTGCTTCGTTTGTTGGTTGGTTGGTTGGTTGCTTGTTTTGCTGTTTAATTGGTTCATTGGTTGGTTGGTTGGTTGATTGGTTGGTTGGTTGATTGATTAGTTGGTCGGTTGGTTTGTTGGTCGGTTGTTTGGTTTGAATCTCCGACATTCGTATAACCGTCATCACGCTGTCCCCTGCTACCAGGGAGACGCCGTCTTTGAAAGTAGTCCTGATCAAGGTGACATTGACATGCTCGAAGGAGATTATAGAAAACAAATTTTTCGGAGATTACTTTATGCTTAAAACGGCGAAGAGTATGCTCCTGCTTTTGTTAAAAAGTTAAATATGAAAGGAACTAGCTACACTTTAGCAGAAGTGTGTGCTTCGACGGACCCTGAAAACTGCATGGAACTGCATCAGCTGTGGGCAGACATAAAAGGCGAAAAAGAATCCATGACGATCACAAGGAGAAGATTAACGACTTTGTCCAGTCGATCATCTGATTTTAAGAACGCGATGAAGATGTAGAAACCTGGATAGCATGTGACTGCGGATCTCTTGTGGGTGGTTAAGTGATGAAGAGATTTCAAGTCCGCGAAGGAAGGATCCGACCCTGTCGACGACGAAGCGGATGAAGACAAAGACAGAAACAGCAACAAAGGAAGTAGCAAGCGTCAATCAAATGCTGAAGTGTTTGCAGCGTTACAAACAGCTATAGAGTGGTACGAACAACAATCAGAGTGTTGCCCTGACTGCGGCTCAAGATACCTTTGCCGTGAACAAATGACGTACACAGAAAGAAAAATTGATCCGTATTCCGAAAATGATTTTGTTCCGAGAATGATTCATTTTAGAGCTTGCTCAGGATTTTCGAAGCACAAACCAAAATTTTAGGGGTTGCGGAGGCCAAGAAAAGGGACACACGCTTTTACGTTGCTGTGAGGGAAGGGCCTTTTTCACAGTTTCTTCATTAATAGTAGATACTCCATAAAGTGATGGGCAGATGATTTTAGAGAAAAACTTGCAGGCGCAGAGTACCGACGATCCTTGCCGATAAAGTTACGCAATCGCGGTTTAACAAAAACACGAACATCAACATTTATTGCAATGATTTGCGTGATATTCTAAGCGAGTTGTGTAAGGTCAGGGGACGCCGTTAATGCGATCGCAATCGAGCATACCCTGTAACACGTCGATGAAGAAACGTGAGGGCACTTAAGAATTCTACAACTGGCCGGCACGAAGACCTTGGAGACTATTTCCGAGTTAGTAGCATCAAAAATGACAAGTAACCCCTCGCCTCAGTTTGTTTCTGCTTCTCCGCTAACCAGCAACAACCAATCGGATTCGCGGATTGCTAAGCTCGGAGACTCTTTCGACAAAAGTTGACTCACTAACAGAAACTCGTTCGCAACCCTTCGATCGACCTTTGTCCGGAGAGAGTTATTGCACCAATTGTTGTAAAAAGGGTTATAATCAAGATGTCAGCTTCACGTTAAAGAAAAGTCAAAGCCTTAGAAGACCTTTCCAGAACAAAACAGACTAGCATACATGTCCTGATTCGCTTTTCAAATGCTAGTTGACTCTGCACCAACTGGCGTTTCCATGGAAGCTTCACACAGCTCTAAGGTAAGACCAATATCAGTGTTTAGGGTTTAGCTTGTTAACGACGATTGAACACCACGAATAGAAGAATTAAGTCAATTAGCTTTGATGATTCAATATATTTGAAATTCGGGTCTACAAAAAGGTAACGAGCGAACTTTAAACCAACGCCTGAGATTAGTTCTTGGAGATTTAAGATACGCTTCGCCCTAGTAAGCAAATATAAGAACTTATCGCTGGGTCAATTCAACCGCTTTATGGACTTGTGCAAACTTGAGGCATTACGCTAGCAGTTAAAGAACAACCTGTGAGCTGAGACAGTTTTTAATAAAAACGATTCTTCCTTAGTATAGTATTAGCATGCTCCTGTAGTACGCTTTGATACGCTTCGTGATTCCTGCACATACTAAAACATTAAAAACGCTCTCTTTCAAAGCGTATTTTAAAAGCCACCCGCACAGCTTAATTTCAAGCTATTTACCTTCGTTTCGGCCACGGAAATCATTAACACGCTCCTTTAACGCCTAATAATAGCTTACGAATACTCAACGACACAACGAACTACGTCTAAGGGCTGGTACTCGAGTTGACTTGCTTGAACGGCACGATGATCGCCGGAACAGGGGAATGACGCAGAACGTAGTCGCTAACGCTTCCAAGGAGCGACTTTCGGTCTTTGTTATGACCACGGGTTCCCATCACTATCGCTACAACGTCCTCCCGCTCTATAACCGAGCAAAGTCCGTGGCCAGCTTCACCTTGGGTCAGTAATGTTCGATGTTTCAGCTTACGATCAAAACAAATAGCCTTATATTCCTTCAGCAGCGTTTCGATCTTGTTTAAATTCTCCCTAATAGTCTGTCGCCACGCTTCCATTTGGTCGTCGTTTAGCACTGAACAAACAATATCTCCATAGTTAATAAGACGTTTAATAAGTATTTAAATAGTTACCAAACCTGAGACGTTTCTACATTTTTAGGGAGGGCAAAACAACACCAGCCTTCCTTCCTGGTAACGCAGAAAGATGAGCAGCTCGGCGAAGTTGAGCAAAACATCGCCATATATAATACCACACACGTTAAAGGTTTAAACAAAGTAATATAGCTAAAGCGCAACTTTCAGACACACCCTCGTCAGCTACCATATAGGCCAGTAAAATAAACGTGCGCATTCTGCTGGGGCAAGTGCAGCAAAAATTTCGTTACTACCGTTAGCTACCATTTACTCCTCTATCTGCGATTGATCATGCCGACATGCCATGATGGTCGATATGGCTGCGACTGCAAGCCAGGATACTTTAATTACTTGCCTCCACCTCAAATCCACCGCCTCCGCCTCAAATTTTTATATATTTTTATTTTTTAGAAAATTTCACTTGCTTGAGGATAGCTCGGGCTTGTTAAGGAAGGGTTAAGGTTAGTGTTAGGCTTAGGGTAAGGATTAGGGTTAGAGCTTGGTTTTGGGTTAAAGTCAGGAAATACCCAAGAAATAAATAAACAAATAACATGCGAGCCAAAGCTTATCCATCAGTAACGACTGCAGACCGGTAACTTGTACGGCTATCGCAACAGTTAAGCATAACTGCCACGAGATTACGTCACATCACACCAATCACAATGAACCGCTTACTGCCGAGTAAATGTTAGATTTATCCCGCGGCCAGTTCGGTGAGCATTCTCAAACGCATATGAGCGAACGCAAACGTTGTTAATGCTTAACTAGCGTATTAGATATCAAACGCGTATCTTAACCTAACTCGGGAATGCTGTAAGGACCAGGCCGGTGTAAATCAGAGAGAGAGAGAGAGAGAGAGAGAGAGAGAGAGAGAGAGAGAGAGAGAGAGAGACATGGCGCATCAGCTAATGTAGACACGAAAATAGGCCGAAGAGGAGACAATATGCGAAATATCAAAGAACGCGCCCACTAGCATCTATGAAATTCCACGCAAGAAAAAAAAACTCCCAGAAGGCGGAAAATATTCTTCATAAAAAGGACGTAAGAAAGCCATCGAACTTCCATTGAGTTGCATACGCCATAAACAATCTCATATCAAACTGCTTCACGTGCTTTTTAAGACTTCAACTTCGGGAAAAGCTCGTACTACTTGCTATCTGAAGTATATAATATTCTGATCCAAACTTGCCGGCCTTTACAAAAAACACAAACAGAAAAAGGCATTATTGTAAAATTAAATCAAATAAATAAGATACAGGATCGCAGTATTAAGCGATGGGCGGTATTTCCCGTAATAAAAAAGAGAAAAAAATTCACCACTAATAGTTCACCATTCCTCAATTCCTCGACGTATCAATGTCCAACTCCATATGAGAGAGATTCCTACAGAACTATGGTTTGGGCCTGCCTTTACGGGCATTACCGATTATAAAGTCAATTTGAGGGCTGTCGATCTTCGGGCAAGGGAACAACAACCACAGGCACCCGAGAGTGGTGAAGGACGTAGTCGCTAGAAGAACCCAAAAACGTGCGCCTGACGAAGTTCAAGCCGCGCGTACCCATGACTATCATGACGACACTGTTGTCGCTCGCCAACTTGCACACACCCTCGCCAACACCGCCGCTATGCAACACGGCGCGCCTGGCCAACTTGTGCGCGTCACACTCGGCCTCGTAACGCCTCAACAAGCCTTTCAGTTCTTCGAGTGTCTGATCCACCTTGGCGCGCCACTCCTTCCATGGCTCAGCACTCGGATCTAAAAGTTACCAGCCACGTAGGACACAGCAAACTCTGAAATTCGACATTGAAAGCGCCAGAAGGCAACGCAATACATCAGCAAAATAAACCTAATGCGAAATGCCATACATCGAGTTATTGGGAAAACACAATTGTCCGCAGCAAGGAAACTTTTTTTACCAGCAACAAAAATCTATTAATTCCCTACTGTTCCAAACACAATTGGCTGTGAAACGGGTATGGAGTCAATGCATCCCAAATCGATAGCATCAATTCATTCTGCGCGACAATTTACAGGGATCTAAACAGCACCGCAGTAGAAGTTTAACTGCTGTGGACTAGCGAATCCTTCAATGGTAGATTCACATGAAAGTTAGTGCACCAGTTGGTTGTATTCTTGAGTATAGACTCTTGAGACACGAACAAAAGTTGACACTAATGCGTACTTATGAACGTTGACGAATCAGGAAAGGCTGAGTCAATGTTTTCTCTCGTGACTTCAAACGCAATGTTATCTTCACGCAATATGGTCTTCTTTGCTGCGCATTCTCTACGGTATCACTAAGCAGTCCCCCAACTCGATGTCAAGCCACACGCAACACGTGGAGGCTTGTGCGAGTACTTTTCCGCAAGAACGCCTCTTGATAAGATGAGCTGGGTTTCACAATCCAGTGTCAAGGCACACAACACAGAAGTTTACGCACAACGACAGGCTCATCCGGATTTCCCAAGATGTATCTTTGATATCATGTTTAATGCCCTCGACCTGGCAAAGCACTATGCAGCTTAACTGCGACAACCCGCATAAAAATAATAGAGAATGTCACGCGTAAAATTACAAATCCAGCTTAGACAGGGACTTCCACCAGCTCAAGGCCTGATCTTATAGATTAAGCTGTCATACACTGACATGCTCTTTCAATCTGGAGTCTGCCCTGCCCAAGACCACCCCACAGGCGCCTACAAACATCCCTGAAGTAGCACCGTCAGTATCCTATTTTTGAAATCATCTTGCCTTAATGTACAAGTTTGAATGCTTTTCGCAAATTTGTTAGAGGCAAAATTTCAGCTATGATCAGAGACTTGTTTGTCATAGCATGTGTTTTCGTCTCTCTAGACAGCAATCACCGCAATGGTAGCGGATAGCAGCTGATCAAAGCTAGCGCGAAACGCCGAAGGGCATAGTTACTACTTACAACAGATGTAGCACATGAAAATTAGCACCTGCGAAAGTGCATGGATTTTTTAACATTCAATGTTGAAAGATTCAACCAACTCAGGATGCCAAATCTACAACTTAAGCACCCTACCTACTTGATTATCATTCCCTAAAAATGAAGTCTCGCATATACGGTGTGAAGAAACCATTGAAACTTGAATTTTAAAAGTTGGCTGTAAGCTTGCATGATATTAGCCTTTCGAGCACAACTCTTAGTCACAAAATTTGATGCAATCAGTAAATCAAAAGCATTCACGAAGTCTATCAAAGTTTAAAAGACAATAAATGCTGCAGACTTCGGTCTGGCTAAAATGACTATGATCTGACAAAGCCAGTGCTGCAAACTGAACAGGAGAGTAAATAAAATAAACTATCTTAAAAACATCCCAGAGCTAATGGTGGATATAATGCTGATGCTTTATTGCAGCACTTATTTCCAGTCTCTTGCAGCATTCATATGCTCCAATCAGTTTCAAACTGACAGGAATAGTTTGACTTCCTACTTATGGCAAAGTGACAGTTCATGAATGAGCAACAAATAGGTGATGGGATCAATAAAGGCATAGTTAGTCTAATAAATTATACTTGAGAAACTGGACTGCCATTCGCAATGTCTTATTTAGTATCTGCGTCATAAATCCAGTGAGAAAATTGATCCTATAACATCGTCTTAACTTCCAGTCAAAAAAACTATTAAAGATTGAATTGGCTACATTATGTTCTGGATAAATGCAATATTAAAACTACTTTGCCTGCCCCTACAAAGAGCAGGCAAGGAAGACCACAACTGCAGTGGATGAATACAGCACCATGCAATATGTGATCTGATCACCCTTAGCACCCTTTGCACTTTCAAATTCAGTATGGGTAAGCAATTCATTCCAAGGCTGAGTTCACTGCCTTGCAAACTGATGTGTTAAGATAAACATAATCTGCAAAATATAATCTTATAATCACATATCTCACTTATCACATATTTGCCTAGCAAAATACCTGGATCATTAGCAGGGTCCTAAAAGAGCCAAACAAATTAGTGTTGAAGGACTAACTTGGCTTTATTGCACACCAGCTACATGATGAAACAAACACATAAACAAAAAAAGCAGAGACACAGCAGCTCATGCTTCGTTGCATGAAGGTACAAAACATGAAGAATGAAATTCAATAAAGACTTACGTCTCAGAGACATAGTAGGTGGCGGAGGCGGGTTAAACATGTGAACCAGGATAACTTCGTCATTTCCTCTAGCAATGTGTTCCAAATAATCTTAATTAAAACCAACACAAAAATGTGAATATTTACAGAACCAGCTAGCAGACGTACTTGAGCAACAATCTGATTTCTTCCCATTAACTTTCATTCCTTAGACTAACTTTGGTTACCATCTACCCCAGGTTTTAGGTTTGAAAACAGTCTTCGTGGAAAAAGAAGTCAAATTCCGATTTTAATGTGGAAATTTTTACTAAGGTCGGCTATCTTCCCGTACAAGTGTCCATGTTCAAATACGCAGCATATGGCAAGTACCGTTCTTGTATTCCCCATCACGTTTTTACCACAGATAGGCAACACTTCAAAGCCTTTTTCGCTGATTTCCCAGCCATAACTCTAGGAATCCCATTTGCTCGAAATTATATTCAATCCAACAGAAGTTATTTCCAACAGAAAAGAAACAATTTCTACGCTACGTACGTTCGCAGCAGCATCGCACTCCTTCCCTTAAACATTTACTAGCGAAAGGCAAAAAACGAATTTTTCAGACGGAAGCAAAAGCTCTTACAATGAAACGCTCTTTTACTGTTTTCGCTCTCGTCGACAGCGACAAGGATTTTCCTAGTGCTGGAAGCCATATCAGTATGTAACCGGTTAATTATGGAGTATCGGCGATTTGTAGTTCATACCGCATGCTAATCTGCCGCTCTCCTCCGCTGTAGCAGATTTTGCGCTCTTTGGTGTGGCACCGTCGCACGTACAGAGAAAAAATAAAAGCACTCTGTTTCAAGAAAATTAGAAGAGTCTGGAGGGCTCTGATCTGTCGCTAGCCAAAAAACTAGAACCGGCGATTTGTTTGGAAGCCCGCTGCTGAAGTTCTGCTGTCGATGCTGAATAAAAAATCCTATATTGTGAGCTAATGTGACATTTGATGGATCTCCATTTGTTAAGATCAGTTGATAGGAATTTGCAGATCGCGGATATAGAGAAGGATGAGACAGCATTACGAAATCTATCTGAACCACGGGCTTTAGTGCAGTATCAAATTAAGCAAAGCAACATGGGACTCCAAGCAGTTGCTTGGCCAGTTAAGACTCCAACCAAAGGTCGTAGACGAGTCCCTTGGCCGGGACGAAACATAGGTACGGCTAGCCATTTGATTACATATGGTAATCCCTATTTAAAACGCTTGCCTTGGAAGGTGTTTAAATAATCACTTTAGATTAAGTACGTATCTGCATTCAGCTCTGCCGTTGGAAATGTAGAGCTCTAGGCGGTGTGTGAGAGATGCGTGTGTTCATGCTATCAGAAATATAACAATAAAGCGGTTTAAACTTGGCATTTGTTAGTGCAGTGGTTTGTAAATGCAGCGTTGCAGCTGAAAAATTTTGCATTATCGTCATGATGTTGACGACACCGGGAAAGGAAGCACTTCTAACCATTTGTTGACTTTTATTTGGTTAAAGAAATCCACTTGCACTTGTATGCAGTAATTTGCGCCGGATTAGTAATTTGAAGATGCTTTCTAGCTTTAAGGCTATCTTTCCAGCAAAGTGCTTCAAACCCTGCCAATACTGAAGTCCTTCTTAGTACGCAGGGGTCCCCTCGAGGATCGGACACAGATTTAAATGATCATTTTTCTATTTACATATACATTTCATACCGCACGAGCCAATCTTCCACATTGCGATTCCACTATTATGCCTCAATTGACTCTGGCCTATTGCCCAACTTCTTACCATTGCAAGCTGCAATCTAAGAAGGAAAAACCTGATCGCCGACAAACGCCTTCTTAAGGATAGCTTTGAGTGTTTTAACATATGGGAAAAATTTTTATCAATGCTTCTGAAACGCACATTTTGACTAACAAAATAGATTAATCGGTCATAACAATGAAATAGCGTTTGGTCCATATGTTACAGACGGGCTTCTTTTAGTAGCATTTTTGAGGGGCCTTTAGGGGTGTTCGCGTTTTGCAGACGCTTGCCTAGTTTATGCACAACAGGAATCGAACATATCAGCACATTGAACTCATTATGGTTAAACTACAGCATCTTGTTTACCCTCTACTGGCCATGGGTGCCATCAGAAACCAAATTGTTTTTGATCGCCTAGATCCGTCCTCCCCAGATAGCTGCTACAATTATTTCGTTCCAATCAGATCTCGGCGACTTTTGTTCTTTTCTCAGTATGGAATCAAGGCAATGATCTCCTGTACTTATCTTAAAAACTTTGTGAAATATATCTTTCCAGGAGAGTTTCTGGTGGTATTAGCATTGTCCAGACGCTTCCCTATTGAAGACACAACTGGTGTGGAAGATATAAGCACATCGAACCACTCGACCGCATCTCGTTACGCTGTCTGCATTAGTGTTTACCTCGTGGTGGCGTCTTATCAGAAAATTACCTCCAAGTCACAACGAATTCACCCGGTGGTTACGTCTTCCTATCTACCAACTTTCATGCAATTACCATAATCTTTTTTAGGGTTATGCGCATATGATAATTTAGGTTCTGGTCATCTTGTGATATAATGTTTGGATACAAGAGTATATTTTTAGTTTGTTGCTCGTTTTGACCAGTTGGGGCCCAAGGCCCAAATCTTTTTTGAGGGCTCCTACGGTTATTGAAACCTACCTCCAAAACTTCTCCACCAAAATTCATATCAAGGATCCTCCGGATATTCATCGACAAGTTTTTCAGAATACTGTGCATGTTCTTCTGCAGACAAATCCAAATCGCTCAAAAATGCAAATGTTTGTTTCTTTGCCACCTTTTGGTACACATCTGCTTTTCGCCTGAGATTATTTTGAAGAGCATGAGATATGGGGTTATATATTCTATTTCAAAAATGATTCCTGGCACTAAATTTGACTTCTTCTGCAAAGCCATCTTTTGTTTATTTATTTTGAACTTTCCCTCTTGATGATGATCTTTTACAATCAGTAGTTGGTCTAAGGCCTTTATTTATGCCCTCGAACCTCTCAAAATCATCTCTAAGATTTTGGCTATCGTCTCCCAGTCACTGATAAAGATCAGCACACACTGTCAGATTTCACTCTTGTGTTTGGAGAGCTTTACTTGTAAAGAAATGCTTTAAAATTTCGCCTTACATAGGCAAAATGAAAACAAACTTGAATCTTCCTTCTTAATTGCAAGACCTGCTGCTTCCAACGTGGCTTAGCTATTTTAAGTTTGATCTTGAGCAATATCGTGTAGAGCTTCCATCATACTCCGACAGAATTTCATTACGGCGCCTTCCCTACCGATGTGTCGAGATCGAGGTAAACTATTGTAAATCGGCTGGACAATTGAGAAAGTAATTTACTGCTATTTGATCCAGTCAACAGCATTTCGGCCAGCAAGATTTAGAGTGTGCCTAGGACAACTTAGAAAGACATGAAACTTATTTTCCTCCAAGATTTTTTGTTGCATTTCTTCATAACAGCCAGACAAGTTAGCAGCGCGTTTCATTGGACCGTCTACGAGACTTTGAGAAATCTTGCTTGCACTTCTCACGTAAATAATGGCACTTAGAGAGCAATGGTACTTTGCCCTCCTGTGTGGCTTTCTAATGCTGGAAACGTAACGAACCAATCAGCTGGCTTCCCATTCACTGGTGATTCGCATTTTAATGATACCCATCTACCTGCAACACATCAGGTCTTTAATCAACTGACAAACAATATTCAGCAGAGCGCATGTCATCCATGATAGTTTTGTAAACTTCATCACTCATTCATTATTTTAGTGAGTTCATCATAAATTGCTTTTCATAGGTATGACCCACTATCGTTCCAAACACTGCAATATTTAGAAATATAACTTGACCAAAACTGATCAAATTCAGCCAGAAACTCTAATAGCCCCATGTAATTCACATTCTGCAATAATCGTAAATTCTCGTCAGTTTCTCCAAAGATCAGTCCATGCCCTGCTGATGTGGTATAGAAGCTGCAATACACTGCAATACGTTTCCAGAATGGACAGTTTACGCCTATAGCAATGGCAACGGGTACCACTTAAGGTTAAAACGTAGGATGCATGTGCATGCCAAGTCTAACGAAGCTCATAGATCTCTGGATGAAACGCATTAATTGTTGAATTTTTTCGGGGGCCCCTTTCTTTCGAGGGGCCCCTAGGCCCGGGCCATTCTGGTCTATTGGATCATTCAGGGAAAGTCCCTGTGCTTCACCATAGCATAAGCAACGATTATTGAAGCATGTTTTCTTAGCACGGCTATGGGCTAGAGTAGATCCACAATAGGATTGTCTCATTACTTCCCTTAAGTTTTCACATAAATTAATATAGTGTGTTAACTAAAGATTACTAAGCAGCCTTCTCGCAGTGAAAGAAAAACTTCATTAACTATAAAACTTATTCTATGGAAATAACTTTCTGACATGATATTTATACAACAGTATATTTCAGCAGCTATGGATGCTGCCGTCTTCCAGCTATTAATGAACGGACGTTGAGTCGGAAATTTAGTTAAGAATAGTTGCATTGCGAAAATGGGCTCCCAGAATTTCGTACTCACAAATTTGCCATAGTCCTTGTTGAGTCCAACAGGCTTTGGTCCAGTTTCTCTAAGTTTTACTTCTAGGGCTTCAGTTATCTGGCGTTTGAAAGGTTGATTTTCGTGTGACAATGGTTTGACATTCGTCTAGTCTATTTCGCCGTTGCACGATTTTGCATGTTCCCACAGCCCGGTGCCATGCCATTGCCCTTGAAATATACATTTTTCTTACGTTGGCTAATCCTAGTAGATATTTTTGCACTAGTTTCACCAACAAAAGACTTCCCGCATGAGCATAGTACCTGGTAGACACAAGGATGGTTGCACTTCGTCATCTTTGGCTTCTTCTTGGTGAGTATCGTTTCCAAATTTGGTGATGATTTAAAGATGTCTCGAACACCTTTTCGAAAAACTTTTCGTAGTTTTTGAGAAACACAAGGAACCTACGGTAGAATTTCTGTATGACCAAATTCATTTTTCTTCCTTGGTCGAGGCTGATTTGTTCGAATTTTTTTTTTTTTTTTTTTTTGTTGAGATTTTGACAGCCTTTTTTGGTCGTACCCGTTGTCCGTAAAGTTGTCCGTCAAAAGATTTTCTTGATATTTAATGTACTTCTCGCTGCACATCTTGTCTGCTCTTTTAATGAATCCAATAAATGTGCCCATGGGGATGCTCTGAGTGCGGCTTTATTTGGACGTTGGTGATCGCTTGCATTCTAAAGACTTTGAATTCGTATTTTCCACTCATGGTGTTAATTAAAGCTACAGCAAGGAAATTTGGCGTTTTCTCCAAACTTTCCGTTTCCGTCGTTTATTTAATAGCCGAGTCTTTTCGATAACGAATGTTTTGGAATTCTCCTGCTTTTTTTATGATAGAAAAACACGGATGTGAGTCTTTGAGATATCTACGGAAAGACTTGACGCTAATCTCCTGTTGAAAAGCTATCTCTAAGACCTTCTGTTCCAAATGTTGCAGACAGGCTTCTGCCATTCTTTCCATTTGTGGCAAGCCGATAGGTCCTGAATCTTGAGCTTGACGAGTTTCTTATTTCTACAAGTCACCGAGATGAAGGAAATCCTCCGAATTTGAAGATGTCAGATGGAAGCGCCAACTCCAATTCTTTATCCCAAATAACTGTGCATTGGACGTCTGTCAGATAGAATCACCAACTCTTATTGTTTATCTCAGATTCTTGTGCAGTGCTTTCCAGTCGTGTCGACAAATCGAAATTAATCATTAATCGACCGAAAAATCGACCGAGCACCTGCCTTAATCTTACATACCCTTTCCGGCACGATCGCGGAAACTAGGACAACTGAAGCACATTTCCTGCAGAAGCTCGGAACGTTTACGTTTGCATAGATGAAAGCACAGTTTGTGCTGCAGTGCTCAGTAATTTCTGTTGTGAAAAACTTAACCACTCAGCGTTCCTTGTTGTCTATGCTATGGATTAGCCAGCACTATTCCCTAGTCGTCAACGATTTCGCACCGAAACGCTCATGCGCTTTCTCTCTCAATATATCTAACACGCTGACACCAAATCATGTTCGTGTAGGTCAAGTTTCGACTTCGAAGTCTGTCCCGCAGTTGTCCCGAGGGTAAGGGTAGGGTTCGTCTAAATTTCTTTCGGAACAATTTTTTTAAGCCAAACTTTACCTCGCAATAAAACTTGCCAAGTAAAGCTTTCCATGTAGGTAGGCTTCCGTAAGGTCCTCGGCGCACATACCTTTTTGCGGACACCCGCAACACAGCAAGACTTGAGGCAAACTCTTCTAGCTCGTCCAATGCTAAAACTACGGTAGGGTCTGCAACATTACATGCCACAATGTACCAACCGTGTGCAAAGGCCAGTGGCGCTTCACGCATAGCAGTTTAAGTAAGCTACTTGGCTTCTCAACACTATTCCACAGCGCGCCATCAAGCACACAGGGTAACAAACGCCGAAGAAGACCGAAGATCAGGCACAAACTTAGCAAGCAATGGTCACTGAGAGACTAAACACCACGATTACCTACCTATTCGTCGTACAGCGCTAGGATCATTTATTGGGCGCACACCAACCCGATCCTAATGACCCCCTGTTGATGGTTTCCTCAGAGACCATCAACACGCGCACATGGAGTTTTAAGCGGCGAACAATACAATTAAACTTTTAAGCACAAAAACAATCATATTTGCCAAGTTCAAATTCTTGCGTCAACAAAAAACATCAACCTATGACACTCGCTTCTGTCTTTACTTGAGGTATTCTCAACAAGAGCCGACAGACGTTGCCACTTCGCACGGACGGTAACGGCAAGAGACATTCCGGCATACCGATAAGTATACACTTGTGATGATTCTTAAAAACCTGCGGAATGCAGTTCTTAGGAAATCTCCAAGTTTGAACCGCACATACTCGACATTTTGTGTAAACTATAGGCCGACACCGATGAAGATAAGCTCCGGGAGTCCGTTTAGTAGTGAAAAGCCAAAACAAGCCAGACTTAAAGCTACATTGTACACATTCACGCGCAAAATCTATGATCTATCAGCCTTAAACTCCCACTCAAACCAGTCAGAAGAGTTAGAAACTAGAAAATCCCTCTCAAAAATGATCGCGAAATAGAGCGATCAATAATCCAGCCAGCACAAAAGCGTAACAATAAACTCAGTTCTAAGGAGACGAGGCACTGAATGGACCAATTCAAACATTTAACAACTCTATCACGCGATTCTGCGGTACTTATCTCGCAAGACTTCTAAATCATACTAGTTTGTTCGATAAGATCTACGACCTATCTAATTAGCATGATTCACCGGTCTAAATAACAGAATGCTAACAGCGTTGAGAGCCTTATCGGTCTCGGCACAGCACCACTCGGTCAAGCGTAGCACCTTCGTTTCCAACATTCATAAAAACAATCATCTTTAACTTCGTATACACGCACCCAAATGCCGTTTTTAATCAAACAATAAGCACCAGCACATAGTCATACATGAAGAGCATATATCTATCCAATATCTCATATACATAAAAACAGTTTATAACGTGCACGGGCAGGTAACATGTTTGCAGTGTCTGCAGCGAGAGAGAGAGAGAGAGAGAGAGAGAGAGTGAGAGAGAGAGAGAAATCTATCTTACGCGTTTAACACCAATCACATTCGAAACGACGAAACAAGCCCTTGCGAGGCCAAACAAAGTCCACGAGTTAGCAAAACGGTCCCAAACCAGACACAAAGCCAGCTTATCTTAATAATATAAAACAATCGTCCATGAAAAGCCAAGCAGATGCCTAGCAACGTATTTGTAGAACATATAAATGTTATTAAAAGTTTCGGACGAGGGAAAAACTCGTTTCCGCAGCACAAAAACTCCGATGAATTTCGAAAATCATGGAAGTTACATTTTTCGGACTTTTTGGAAATTTTCACCATTTTTAGGAGCATAATTCCTTTTGCCCCGTACACTACTTGAGACTTGCTAATCCGTGCTTGCAGAACGATTACCGTGACTTACCCAACGAGCGTACGCAAACTCAATCCACGCAACGAATTTCCTGATCCATAAAATCTTTTACTTCTTAAAATTAAAAGAGAAAAATCACTAAGCATAACACAATACAAAATCACGAATAGCTCCGAAAAATTCCAGGTAGAAAACCCCAAGCGACTGAACAGTTGCCGAAAACCGAGTCAAGGCATAGGGCGCGCCACTCCAATCCTTTGCATCCGAACACATGATCATCATGGCTTGCTGTTGCGGCTGCTGGCAGCCTTGCTGAAAGCTTTCGACAGGTACATCTTTTGGCCCGTGTCTGTTGTAAAGATTGGCGCTTTCATGTAATGTGCGATCAATTCATCCATACTCGGAAAAGTACGCTGGCCGATAACGTAAGAGCCTTTGTCGGACATAATTTTGAAATGTTTAATGCGACCTGGGGCTTTCATGGACAAAGAGAAGTCACCCGGCTATAATTCAAGCATACAAGACAGATGTTTTTTGGCAAACAAATTCGCTTTTTTTTTTTAAATAATAGTAACAATAATATTAAATAATAATAAAAATAATGATAATAATAATAATAATAACAATAATAATAATAATAATATGTTTCATTTTATTACGACACATTCGGTATACCTCGGCACCACTTACTATTCTAGGCATGGTGCCTCGGATGATAGCCTTTTCTTTGATCATCACTCTCGGTAGGTTAAGCCTTCACAACCTGGCAGTGCACACGTAACCTCACAGGCTTATCCACAGACTGATCCGTTCGTAATTACTTGCGTAATTACGCCGCCGAGCGCTACTCATTTTAAAGACCCACTATCGTTGGAATGTATGCCCGAGTCGAGCAAGGCCAGACCGCGGTTTGAACTCGCGCCGCTCATGAAGGTCTTGTTTGCAAGGCGAGCGCGTTATCCACTCGGACACGCCGCTAATAATAATACATAATAATAATAATAACAATAATAATAATAATAATAATAATAATAATAATAATAATAATAATAATAATAATAATAAT
>QQSS02106191.1:0-16596 GCA_003687565.2 Craspedacusta sowerbii
AGATAGATAGATAGATAGATAGATAGATAGATAGATAGATAGATAGATAGATAGATAGATAGATAGATAGATAGATTAAGTTAAGATTAGATTAGGAATAGGTCGCTTTTAATAGATATCATCACTGGTGGGCCTTACGCACCCCGTAATTAGTTGCTTAGTTGATTTGAACTTTTTGCTCTTGATAGGTTGTAACTGTGAAGGAGATATTCGCGAGGCAACTGATGCAAGTCAAGGGGGTTTCTGTAGATAGAGCTCTTTCCATTGTGCAGGCGTATCCAACCCCGGCCTTGTAAGTTCGAATCTTTCGTTTTTATGTCGGCATGTCTATCGTATGTTTGGACAAAAGCTAAATCTAACCTGAAGTGCGCACGTCAGGCATTTCTCCCTGTGGACTGTCCTGGTTTTGTTTCTGCAGCATAATATGAAAGTGCAAAGACGCTTTGGCTTGTTCTTTACACTGAGCTGACCGTGGATGTTCATTAGTCTTACAATTAGTCTTTGCGCCAAGGAAGTGTTAGGGTTTGCAGGCAATCAGTGTCGGTTCCGTGTCAGTTCAATCGTGTTGTCACGAGTCACTTGGTATATTCTAGATTGCTGGCTGGGTACGAGAAACTGCAAAGTAAACAAGAAAAAGAAAACATGTTAGCCAGCTTGGAATACGGAAAATCAAAAAGGTTTCATTCGCTTTGTTTTGGAACTTTTGTTAGATGGCTTGCTGCAGCGTTCGTTCTTGGCGGTAGGGATAAGGATGATCATCGCCTGGGTTGGTGGTGTAAAGCTTCAAGTAGGTGTCTGAACCTGCACAAGTTGGACCTGTTACAAAGCATCGTATTTATTTAAAAGTAAAGGCCTTAGAAACATTAGTATTTTGTTGCTATGAAATACGTATAATTTGTTTCTAAAGATGTTTAGGACGGTAGCGAGCATTGAAGCTACGTGCCACTGCTTGTATAACCATTACTGCAAAAGAATGGGTCTGTGCAAGTCCTTGCTTTCTCGCTTTAGGAAGGTTGGAGCAGCCATCAGTAGGCAGCTGTACCTGCTTTATGCGACCTACCCGCCGAATGTCATGCCATGTACAAATGCGTAATTCTTGTGAGCATGAGTGTAGATAGTTGCATATAGATTTTGAATATATAGCGAGGATGCGTTTGGCTACTTTGTTCTTTAACTTTCGAATGGTTTTCTATCCGTAATTTTTTGTTGGGAGAGTGTAGATTTCATTTGAGCAATCAGCCTTTGGCAATATATTTAGTTACACCATATTACTGTATTTATTGGTGTTTGATTTGAATGTGCAGATTGGGAATTAAAGAAAGTTCTTTCCTGCGGCTCTTGCTTGGATAATGGCGTGTTTCAGTTACTAAGACTAACTGAAAGTAAAACTAACTATAGTCAGATACTAGGTGGCCCGGGCAGGATATTAGGGGATAATGTACGAGCGTTTGTGACGTTCTGTACGAAAGTGCAAACCGGCCAATCAAAGCGACAACACTCAGCGGACTGCCAACTCGGTGAAGTATGCCGAACTCGCAGTCGTTGGTGACGAAAGCTGAATCGGCGTGCTAAATGTGATAGTGACATTGTATTGCAACTTCAAGGTGTCATTAGATTGAAATTAACGTGATGGACATGAAAGAATTTCGAATTAAAACTCCGTGCAAAAGCACAAAATTCTACAAAATCTTTCAGTGCGAATCCCCTTGCCGTAATTTCCGTGAAATCGCTTCTTCTATTCAACAAACACGTCAGGCCTACTATTGATGTAGTACCCACATGGTGGCTAGCGGTTCTTTAGTGCTAAGGATGCCATATTTAACAGAGGGTAAAAAATAGTTGAAATTCAAGTCAAGTTCCCTAACGCTGCATAAGGATTAGTAAGTTTTGATTCACTAATAGAAGTATGAAAATCGTTGCCATATTTAACGCCATATTTAACACAGGCTACGAAATAATGGAAAATTCAAGTCAAGTTCCCTAACGCTGCATAAGGATTAGTAAGTTTTGATTCACTAATAGAAGTATGAAAATCGTTGCCATATTTAACGCCATATTTAACACAGGCTACGAAATAATGGAAAATTCAAGTCAAGTTCTCTAACGCTGCATAAGGATTAGTAAGTTTTGATTCACTAATAGAAGTATGAAAATCGTTGCCATATTTAATGCCATATTTAACACGGGCTACAAAATAATTGAAATTCAAGTCAACTTCTCTAACGCTGCATAAGGATTACTAAATTTTGATTCACTAATAAAAGTATGAAAATCTTGTATCAGAGAACTTATCATAAACGCAAGTACGACACTAACCGGACTTGACTAACTAGCCAAGTGTTGTTTGCAAGGTAAAAAAAAAATTTTCGATTAGTCAGGCGTTGCTTATAAGGTAGTTCATGTTAAAACTTAAGGCAACCATCGGAGATCCGCATTTATCTTAAAGACTTAAGCGGGCCAGGTCAATATAAACAGGGTTCGTGTACAGAAGCAGATATATATTATAAAGATATATGTTAATCAGAGCTCCACACTACAGCAAGGGCAGACAAATTCAATTGAATAAGAGCAGTTAAACATTTCCGTGGCAAGTGAATTAACAATGTCAGAAAAGAGATCTCTGCATTGAGCATCAGAGTCTTGTTCCTACTCCACACGTTAATCACACTTCAACTTGAAGAGATCGTGGAATCTCTACGCCTACCACGATAAGCTACCAGCATATGGATGCAATGCCATCAAGTTTATGCTTAGCCACAAGGTCTCACTTAATGTAAGGCAAAACATGAACTCTTGCCTCTTTGTTCAGGAAGCTATGGAAGCTAAAGAGCGCTGTTATTTTCGAAGATCACATTTTTGATTAAATTGCTTACAATATCATTTGAGTCGCTTATTTACGCATCAAATGTATCTTTTTAGGTGGGAGTGCTTGGGGAGAGCGGAGGAAGCATGAGTTTTCTATGCTGCTGATGGGATACGTAGATCAGCTTCTTTTGGAAGATCCATAAAACTTTTGGGTTAGATGCTCACTTGAAATTACGGAAGTGCAGCAAATTACAGATAACATACGGACATTCCTTTAGTAAGGAACTTGAACTCAATCGCAGTCCTAATACATTTTTGAGTGGAAATTTAAACTGTGCTTGATTTGCAAAACTCGAAGTTTTTCGATTCCGATTCTATGTCAGGGCTGCCATGCATACGTGACTGCCCTTTGTGGGTCTTTTTTTTTTTGTTTTTGTTGTTGTTGTTCCCGATACTATAAGTACCCAGGAAAGTCGGCCTTCGAGTGCAAGGAGGTTAGAGTGTCTACCCCTAATGAATGGCCAACCCTTACGCGAGTGGCCGTACGGACGCAGGCTACTTCATGAAGCGAACGGCGGGAAAGCGACCTTACGCGATCGTTAGAGAGGGCTAAAAACCTCTCACCCGTAATCCTTTTAAACCTCTCACCCGTAATTCTAACCAGGACAAGGCACTGTTGATGGTTTATTTATTTATTTTGCTGTTTTTTTGTGCTTTCTTTCTTAAATAAGAATTTAGTCCTTGGTTGACATAGAATTTACATAAAGATGGCAGTCAGTTGGTTGAATGCGGCTTAAAGTAGAAAAATGTTTATTAATCGAAACTGTATAGTCTGTATTGTGGCATGCTAGGCAGTTATAACTTTATAGCCATATATATGGAAGGCCAAAACGAAAAGCATATTCAAAAAATTTGTTGGGAGGAGCATGATAAATTTTACTCAGAAGTTCCATTGTGTAGTGCATTGAAGTAACATAGCTAACCCAAAGCATCACAACTTAATCAAAAATTATGTTGGCATAAATTTTGCTACAAAATTTAGACCTGTTATGCAGTATTGGAAAACAGCTGGTGAGCTGCTGACAAAATTGAACTATCTCATAGACACTGTAAACATTAAAAGCAGCGTTCACAGAAAAATAAAGAATTTAAAGGATCAGCTTCCTTTGTTGATTGAGTGAAATTTTAGTGTTGAGGTTGTACTGCTATTTGCCTATGGAATATGATGGTAAGTAATATTGCGATTCTCATACATTCTTCATGATGTGCAATTCTGAATATTTTGTTGGATTTTAGACATAAGTTTCTTGTTGGGGTTAAATGGGTTTCCCCAAGTTTTGTGTATTGAAGTCTTCATTTATCAATGTGCATGCAGCAATGTTTTCGTTTCTATTTTGTAAACATAGGTATGGAATTAGCTGTGGTTCAAGTGGAGTCTGTTCACGATTTTCAACCTTTTGGTCGCAGCGTGGTTTCTTTGCTGCCATTTGCATCAGGTGTCAGTGCAAAGGTTGGTAATTAAAGTTTTAACCTTTCATTCCAATCTGACTAATTGACTGAAACCAGTTGCAAATTACATAGGCTGGGAATAGCACAGGTTACCTGTCTAAGGAAAATGTGGCGAATGAGACCAGGTGAAACTGCAGTTTAAGTACAATTGATGTTTGTTTATCGTGCAACTGCAAAGCAAGAGGCATTTATCTGTAACTCCTCTGCTCGTTTTTGGTGATGTTGTAAATTTGCCTGATATTGGTTAAATTTGCCTGATATTGGTTTGCCAGGTCTCTTGGTAGCACTTTGCTTATGTTCATCATTGCAGCTATTGTACTTTGTTTGTTTGCGTAAGCTAATTCAGTGGTCTTGTAATCTTTGCATATTATGGAACCTATCATAGATGTTTGTGTTGCAGTAAAACCATTCTCTGATTGCTTTCAGAATGAGAAATGGATTCTCTCGTCTGTAGAAGATTCAAATGATTATGAAATTGAGGTCAGATGATTTTTGTTTATTAGCTCTGGTATTTTTGTTAATTTTGGGAGACAGAAATTTATAACAGAATGTTCTAATATTTTCTTATTATTTTACTTTTTTCAAAACAATTATGTGCTGGTGCTGTTTGAATGAGCCAGTTTTGGAATATTGAACTTAATTCAATTATATGTTTGTTATGTATTCATGTGCATGAGTCCAGTAGGGAGTTCTGTGGCATTATTTATTGTAAGAAAAAAGTGAAACTAATGGTCCTGTTTTATAGCTTCAATGCTCCTCTGAATTTACGCTATTTGTATGTAATTTGCAGATATTGTCAAATTGTAAATCTGCTGTATCTATTTCTTTTTCTACATGTAGGTATACTGGGCAAACTGTACTGTAGTGGTAAGTCATTGCTGCTTTGCAACAGGCCAATGTGTCCTACAGAAAACGTATTCAGTGGATACAGAGATAAAAGATGTATTATGGACCAAGTTCTCTCTTGCCCAGAAATCGGAGGATGGTAAGTAAGATCTTATTTGATTGGTGATGGGTTCTTAAGTTTCACTGGTTAGCTATGCATTTCTAGTTATAAGGCAGGACAATGTCTGTATTGAGTTTTTATTTGTTCGCGTTTGGTTATGCGACGTTAAGGATTGGAACACAGGAGGTTGGGTTCCAGTCCAGACTTAGCCTTCACAACATGATGTCAGAATTCACATTAATTAAAAGCGGGCTCACACCAAAGTATGCCCATTACGTCCGACTTGTCCAAGCGCTGGAGGTTGATGATAAGTGACGCACGTACGCGCACATACACACATACGAACGCACACTCACACACAGGCACATGCTCAAAAGGGCTCATGCTCCTTTCTTAAAAACTTTTTGAAATTTGGCACGAGATTAACGTTGACGAAACTTCAGTGCACAGAAATGTACGTTGTTTGTGTGTGCGCCTGATTCTATTTTTGTAGATGCAACAAACTGCCTGTGTGTTCTTGAACAGGAGTTTTTGAGCATTTTTTCGGATGATGGGTCTTCCTTTGCATCAGCTCTGCCCTTCCGAGTAAGTTTTGTAAAACTTAATGTTTTAAGTAGATTATGATTCGTTTCTCTCGTTTCAACTCAGAAGTCTCGAACTTCTTCTGAACCTTTTTTCAACTAAGAGGCTTATTATTTTTTCTCAGTCACTGTAACTTCAAAATATAGAGCTTTGGCGAGCGCCAGTAATTTTAGCGCCATAGACTACAACATACTAAATCGTATTGCTGAAGCATCCAAGTATCTATTGCAGTTGAAAGTTGATGTTAACGTTAATATGTTAAAAAGGTGAAGGTTAATGTGGATTGAGGTGGACTGAGGTTATTATGTGTGCATATAAGTATAGTCGCATTTCGTTTGGCATGGGAGTTCAGCTGACGTTCGTGCTTGAATTTTTGTTGGAAATTAGTCATGCTGTTTTTCTCTCCAATGTGCTTGCTTGGATTGCGTTTCAATTGCGGAATTTTAAGCTCTCCCGTTCAACTGTAGGACTTGTTTCTTTTAAACGCTCAGGTAAAGCATATATGGCCCATGCGTCGCGGAATTTGTGTTGAGCGTGATGTAACACCTAATGAGACGGAAGAAAAAAAGTAAGTGGTTTGGTTATAGTAGTTTTTATTATTTTGCTGTGCCAGGACACACTTATGTGCACGGTCAATTGTGCGTGTGCAGAAGCGTTTTTTCTTCTTTCAGTTCTAAACCTAGTAAACGTCTCTCTCGGAGTCCTCTTAGCTCCAGAAACAGTTAACTTGCCGCAGGTGACCTGGTTTATAATTGTAGTCACACGAAATCTCTGGTGCTTAAGGACGCAAGGCTTTTTGGCAACTGATTGTGGATGAGTAAAACTCTGCGTTTGAGGTAATTTCCGACGTGATAGTTTCATTATGGTTGCTTTTACAGATCCATGCCGACATTATTCAGCCTGACTAACCCCCTTGACGACTTCAAGCCTATTGTGTATCGATATCAAGGCAAGGGCGTTTTATTTTCACATTTTGATCTGACGTTATGTATGTTATAAAGATATCACGATATACCTGTTGGTCATGTGGTGATTTTATAATGGGAAGTTTTGAGTTATGAATATCTAGAATTAGAGCAGTATGCAGTGCTAACTTATTGTTCTTCGTGAAAGGGAAACTTCTTTCATGAGAACGTATTTACTCTCGTTTTTCCGAGTCGAATTCAAGAATTCGTAGATAGCTGTGTGCGGTTATATAGCTGCGGGGTTACATGACTTTATCTTACGGATTCATCTGCAGTCACTCCAGCATTTTCGGTTTCTTTTACACAGCGGTGGAGCCCATTTCTCTTTGGAGATGTGCCTATGAGAAGGATTGGGGCGGATTTTTCTATTATGTTTTCGTGTTATCTTCTTGCAGACGGTTTCAAGCCCATGTATTTCACTGACTTCACGCAGCAGGTTGTTTACTCAAATTCCGAGCCTCAGTTCCTGATGACGTACGACGCTGGGCTCGGACTGCATTCTATCTGGATTGCCCGGAAGGCAACAGAAGTGGTAAGGAAAACGGTCCCGTATTCGCTGAAGGCGACCTCGAATCGCTGCGAATACAGTACTCATTGCTTATTATCAATCAAATTGAAATGCTTCGTTTTGTTTCAAGCAAGTTTCTCTTACGTTCCGAATTCTACCCGAGTGCAATAAAGAAGTATTCGAAGGCTTTGGTTCTGTATTTTAAGGTATAGTTACAGACTGGAATAGGGTTTTTGAGTTTCATTTTTGGTTTGACTTGGATTTCTTTTCATTAATATAAAACGTGTTTTATTGCGGCTTTGTTATGGAATCTTGATGTTTTTTGGCAATCTTTGGGTAGAAACTCGTTTTAATTTCTATAGGATATTCCAGACTCCGCAAGTCACACTGATGTTTTGCCCGAATTCTCAAACGTAGCCAATCTCACATGGCGTGACCAGTTACGCATGTCCTTGTCTCCTGCAATTAGCAAGCGTCACTCCTGTCCACCCGCGCCTTTGGCGGCTTCGAAGCGTCATTCCCCAGGCCGAAATGGTCATCAGGCTGTTGTGAATTCCCCCTTGGTCAATTTGCAACAAATGGCTGGTAGCCATTCAAAGGGTACACCTCGACCCGTTCACTCAGGTACGTGTCATGTTTTGAAGTAAGTGCAGAAAGTTTGGGTCTGCTGAAAAGAAGTTTTTCGGACGCTTTGTACCGAGAAATCAAGGAAGCTTTTTAACTAAAATTTTCGCGCCCGGGTTGTCGCTGGTATGCTTAGAGCTGCCATATGCAAATTTTATTAATTTAAAATCTTATTTAAAGCTGGCATTGAATGAAGCAATCCTGCGTGAGCTCGACGAAACTAATGTCTTCTGACGCAAGTGATAGTTGATGTAGCAGATGCGGCGTCGATGAGGGCTGGCGCGCTTTGTGTAGGCGCACAGTGACTGCAAATTCTGTTTTACATGCCTGTTCAGACGTGGATCCTTGTAGAAAATCCACGGAGACGCACACCGCCGGCTGCCTATTTCGTCTGTTACTAGATAATAACCTAAGCTAAGGTCTTAAGTTGGTTTCCCACCGACGGAGATTCGTAGAGGACCTAATATCATCCTATTCACCTAGTCCAAATCGTTATGGACGTAGAATCCATCTCGGTCACGTGGAGGAAAGTTGCCTGCTGGAGGCTGCTTAAAGACCAATCGTACCCATGAAAAGTAGCAAATTCTTCGGCGGAAATGAAAATTAGAACAGATGCGTTGTGTGGTTAAGCGCGCGAAGTTTCTGATTACTTATATAATGAAATTGTTTGTGTTGCGCACGCTGGACATTCTTTTGTTTGAATGTTCTAGCGCATGATGGCTCGTACAACCCTTCACCCCTGTCTCGCCTGTCTTCGCCAAACATGTTTCGCATGTCCTATGAAGAGAGTTTTGTCGATGAAGATCAGGAGCCCCTTCCCCCCGACATGTGCCTGGAGCAGGTTTGGGAAGAAGAGGATGTTTTCAGGTGATCGTAGTTTGAATGCATTGCTCACGTGCTCTGCGCTGTCTGGTAACAACTCCGTATATAGTGATGCTTTTATAAGTAGTTGATTAGAAGTAGCAGATGCGCAGTTGTATATGACTGTCCTCTGAATTTCTTACTGTGTCCTTTCCTTTGTTTTCTGTTCTTAGTTTTATAATAAATAATAATTATTTTTCTAATTTCTATGTTTTGTTTCTGTTTTAATGGTTTTTAATGATTATTTAGACATGGGAAAAAGGGGAAGTCAAAGAAGTGTTTTATAACCAGGGATTTCTGTGGACAAGCGTATCTTGCATACGTTGTTGTAGGTTTAGCAAGGTTAAGGTTAGTAGCTTTTTTCAAGTAATTCACCTTCACTATGAAATTACTTGTTACGTCTTGGCTTGGCATCGCGTTTGATATGAATATTCCATGCTTTCTATCTATCTCGTTTCTACTTCAAGAACTACGAAGAAGAGCTTGCGAAAAATTGCTTGAGCGTCGGAAAATGCTTTACTAATGTAGTGTCGGTCTGTTTATTAATGCATTTAGAAATTTTCCATGTAATCAAGGCTTTGGTAAGAATATTTAAAAAGTACGACGACTGGTTCGTTGCAGCACTTAGGTCATGACTTCGTAAGACACTAGCGCGTGGTGCAAACGAAATTCGCTTTGTCCTCATTCGATTTAATGAGCCTGCTTAGTGCTTAGGCGATCCTTAAATTTTAAATTGTTGCGTTAGCTTTTACGATAGCTTCCTTGGAAGCTCGATCAAAAACTAAGTGAATATGGGAAGCAGAGCAGAGGTGGATGTTTTACCAGAGTACGTCGGTGCGAGAACTTCGTTTTTCCACTAGCTTCTGAGGCTTTTTATAAGGGCATATGGTATTGGAGAGTAAGAGGGAGCTTTAAATTGATGCCATTGCTCTCCTATTTATATAACGCAAATACGTGTCAATCTCATTTTTAGGCTTTTAAAGGTGGAGTTTTCCCAAAACGGTCGCATTTCTTTCCAGAAAGCAGCAGAGTTTCAATATGTCGATGCTGGCCCTGTAGAGGTCAGTTGCGTACTTTCAAATTTTTGTTAAAATTCTAGCACGACTATATTTTCTGTAAATGCTTTCCGATTCTATCTCATACAAGTGGCGCTCTCTTTGAGCACTGCTACGCGCGATTCTGACTCGTATGTACTTTTTTCTCTACAATTTTCTTTGCAGGGGGCTTGTTTGATGGTTGCCATGGATACTTCACAGAACATCATTCTGTTGAGCGGCAAGCAGAAGGCAAGCAGCCTTTATTGCTGGTAGCTTGTGCGAGTAGAATACCTGATTTTAAAAAATGACTAGGACTGATGCCAAAGCGCTGCACGAATAAGTCGTAGAAGCCAATGTATCGCCAAAACTTATTACCTCATGTTTATCGAGGCTGCGAAATTTTGACGTAGTCGCTGTGCACTGCAAGATATGCTGCGAAGTTTGGTTTCTACTTTGCTTTGTGGAACCAGAGTAACCCTAAAAAGAGAAACTCCGGATGTAGCACTTTTTCTTGCATGGTGTATTTCTTCCCTGGCCATCTTGCCACTCGCCTGCGTCATCTTTTCCTGTCTGTGTTGCTGCCCGTACTTTCTGGCGTGACCTAAGAAGAATGGCGAATTCTTTCTTTCAGATTGCTCAAATTCTCTTAGAAGATATTATTGGCGCAGGTATTCTTGCAGCTGTTTGCTAAAAGAATGCCGTTCTCGTGCATAAAAGCTTTGCCACTACAAATTCTGGATGTAATATTTACCCAGTGTGCTTTTTTTGTTTCTTTTCTCTAGTGCTCAGCAGCATTTTCATATGTTGGGATCTCAAAGTCAAGTTTTACATTTTGATATACTTGTGTTGCTCTAACTTTTTTGTTGTGCGATTTTCATGTACAGCTTCACTAAGTTAATTATTCTCCAGGTGCCATGATTCCCGAGGTTAAGCTCAGAGATTTCACTTCGCATGGCTTCACGGTAAGTGTAGAACTCACTCAGGAATCATTTGTCCACTTCTAGGTTATTACATTCTATATATCAGAATTATTATGCCTGTTGTCAGAGCCCTTTGTACGGACTAAATTTTGGGTGTATGCTTCCTGGTGGCTCCAATTTGTTCCTGCCAGCTTTCTTGAATTTTCTTGGCTGTTCTATGCACTGGCGTTCGATTTCCGTTTTCGTGCTCTGTGCAGTGTTCTTATTGCAAACTTGGCGGTGTTTGTTTAATGGGGTGTGCGTGTTATTTTTGCTCTAGGTGAAAAGAGAACAAGCGTGCTCCCGGGTTCGCTTGCCAGTACTGACGCTTAATAATAAAGGTATTCCACCTGAATAAGCAAGATTTCTTCTTGTTGTTACGTGGGTTTGTGTATGGGTTGATATCGTTTTCGGATGACGGGTTGGATGGATAGACACATGAAGGACGGATGGATGGATCGACGGCTGAATTGAAGGATTGATGAATGGATGGATGATGGATTTATTTATTGATTGATGGATGGATGGATGGATGGATGGATGGATGGATGGATGGATGGATGGATGGATGGATGGATGGATGGATGGATGAATGGAGATGGATGGATGGATTGGGGGTTGGTGGATGGCCCTTGTGGCGCTAACGCGCGCTTGCTTCTTGTTTCTTTTTACTCATGCTTTTTAACACTCGCCAGATTTGTGTTAACCTTCAACAAAATGTGCTCATGGGATTTGCAATGTTCTCTGTAGTGTCTCTATGCTTAAAGGCTTTGGACAACATTTTGCCTACTGATGATGTTGTCTCCGTTTATGGCAAGTATTACAACTTGCTGCATGGCGAATCGAAGCACTATTTCGACAACCAAACTTGTGGAGACTGGAGTGTGTTCGTCCGTGCTAGCTTGAAAAATTTTGGATTCGCAGATTCTGCTACCCGAATCTTTAAGGTTGGCTGTGCTAATGATGCTTCCTTTTTTCTATGGCTTTAAAATGCATTTTTATTTGGTGGCCCAAAATCGTATTGATATTGCTAGCTGATGCCACCTTCTGCTCCAAAAAGTTTGCTTGATATTCAACTGCTTTCTGGTTCAAGTTATTTTGGTTTGTTTATCTTAATGATGTTGTTTGGGGATGTTCACTGATATTGTTTCAGGAAAAGCTGAACAGCCCAACCCCGCCGCTAGCAAAGAAAGCTAAAAAGAGTGACTCCATGCTGGGCCTTGAGGTACGTTTGTTTGAAAAATAAATAAATGAATAAATAAATTATGGGTCGTGTTTTACGGCGTTAATTTGTTGCATGGTCTCAGAACCCTTTGATTTGGTCTTCTATGTAGGACTGGGAATATCTGGTTGCACAGCAGACAGATGTCTTACTTCTTGAAACTTTGCGGCACTCGCAAGAAGGCTCACCACAGTTTATTGCTGATATCAGGTATGTTTTGTATTGCTTATATCAGGGTTGCTTTGGGATTTATTTTTATAAGTTTTCCTGTGCTATGTTTGGTTCCCACAATTTGGAGAGGCAAGATTATAGCATGGTTTACACTAAAGAATCATCATCTGATGCAATTTGATAAAAGTGGGAACTTATGGGAGTGGTCGAAGGCTAATGTTGAACTTGATTAACTTGATGGTGGTTGTTTCGTAATTGAACATAAGAGGAACAGGATAGGTGAAAGATTCCCAAATAGCTTCGGCAACAACTCAACTCCCTGGAATATCCGAGCATTTTATCAAGCCTGGTCATGCATCATCCCCTAGAGAATCTACCAAGTTTTGTTGCATTCAGCCTAGATCAAGTTTTACAAATATTTCGAACTGTCTATTTGCCAAGTGAATAAAATTTAGTACGCTTCCTTGATATTTTTAATCGGGGATGGGTGGAGATTTCCCAGAAAATAATGGCCCCTTATTTTCGACTTAAAGTATTCTGAGTAATCTGTTTCTTAGCAAGTCACTGCAATATGCTTATTTGAGAGTTTTGGAGTTGCCAACATAGCAAGTCTAATATCAGATAAGTCATCACACCTTAAAGCTATGAGATGTTCGTTGTTTAAGACTGTCCTGTAGCACTGCCAAGTAGTTATTGTCACCATCCTGGTTAGCAAGCAAGTAAAAAGCGATCCGTTGCAGAAAGCTAGGTTTCACATCCTTGTTCTCTATAGGATCATTACAGATTACAATTGTGATGCTGCGGAATTTGAAAGCCATTTTTTTTTTCCATAGAGTTTCCCACGGCTGCTTGGATGCTTTTTATGTGTGGTTGTTGCTTGATTTAACTTTGTAAAAACTAAATTCTTCGCGTCAGTACGCGTAGCCGTGTGTTTTGTTTACTCAAAGTTGCGCTGTTACGTGAGCCCATGGTTTCTCTTACATCCGGTTGGACCTCTTATTATCAAGTTTTTGTCGCGTTTTGTTATGCTTTGTAATGGGAAAGGTCATGTTGTTTTTCCCAAGGAAAACGAGTTGTGGCTTTGAATATGTCGTTTTTGTGAAATATTAATCTCTGGCGACATGTTGCTGTAAATATTTTATGCTTTCAATTCCATTTATGTTGTTTCTGTTTTGGGTATATGTATTTGTTTCATTGGGGGTGTTACTGTTCAGGAGTCGTTTGGCTTTGTCTGACTCATGCTAGGATATGGTACTAGTACTGATAGTGGTCGCGTTTAGGTTGCAAAAGAATGCACCTTTGTATAGTTACCTGTCGCAAGTGTTTAGTGCCTGGCATGACATCTATGAGGTTTGAGTACTTTTACCTTAATGGTGTGTTGTTTATTGTTGCAGTCATAACTTACTTGCTGGAAGACAAACTTATGATGACTTCAACGTATTTATGGTGATATTTTGCCTTGCGTTAGTTTTGAGTGAGCTTTACTTCATTTCCTTACATAGTGGAACTCCAAATGTTATTATTATTGTTGTTACTATTATTATTATTATTATTATTATTATTATTATTATTATTATTATTATTATTATTATTATTTTTATTATTATTATTATTATTATTATTGTTTTTGTTGTTGTTCTTGTTGTTGTTGTTATTGTTATGGCCACGTGGCCGAGTGGATAACGCGCTCGCCTCGTAAGCGAGACCTTCACAAGCGGCGAGAGTTCAAACCCCGGTCCGGTCTTGCTCTACTCAGGCACACATCCCCACGATGCGGGGTCGTTAAAATGAGTACCGCTCAGCGGCGTAATAACAAGAGTAATTACGAACGGGACTAGTGAAGAAGCCTGTGATGTGACGTGCGCACTGCCTGGCTGAAAAAATGTTTAAACAACTGATAGCGATGTTCAAGAAAACATCATCCAATGCACCATGCCTAGAATAGTGAGTGGTGCCGAGGTGTACTGATTGTATCGTAACAAAATGAAAAATATATGAAGTTAAAAAAAAAATACTTTTATTATTCAAATGGCTAGCCTTGCGTACGTTTCGTCCCGGCCAAAGAACTCGTCAGGGACATTTGGTTGGAGTCTTAACTGGCCAAGCAACTGCTTGGAATCCAATGAAGAACTCGAAACCCCTGGAAGTGCGCTGTCTCACGAGAACGTAAGTATAAGCTCTCTAGTGAACAGTTCTCGAGATCGTCACAGTATCAGCAGCCTGTCCCCAAATCACTTGAGCATTGCCAGCTGCGTTGTACGCGGGAAAAATACCTTGTAAGTAATAAAATGGCTAGCCTTACGTACGTTAGGTAAGAGACAAGTCAGAGACGTTTGGTTGGTGTCTTGGCCAAGCAACTACTTTCATGCAACTATATATTACAATTAATAAATATATATATAAAAATAATAATTATATATATAATAGTATTATTGTTATTTTTATGAAAAATAAATAAAAGAATAAATAGATCGATGAAAAGATTATTGTGACTACTGCCATTACTAAAATGACATTCATTGGCAAGGAGACATCGACGACCCTGCCAACTTCAGCCCGATTACGCTTCAGCCAATCACTCTAAAGATATCCACCTCACTCTTGCAAAAAGAGTCTTTATTTTTCTGGTCAACAACGGTCGCGCACAAAGTCATTTATACATCCAATATAGATTTATTCCGGTCCTCAGCGGGACATTTAAGCATATAGTTTCTGTGGAATTTCTTGTAAACCATACGCGCCAGAAACATCGTTGTGACACTATCACTCTTCTTGACTTGAAAATTTATTTGGAGAAGTAGAGCACTCTCTGATAGCAAGCGTAGTCAGAACAGGTTTTCTATATCATTATCATCCTTCATCATTTGTTTCATCCCTGTACATAAAAGAGTTCTCCAAGGCTACTGCCTTTTGCCTCTTACCTGTAATATGCTCCTAAAAGCCTTCGTTTAATGCATCTAAAGGCCTGGATTCGTGCTGTTTGGTAACCGCATTTCAGCAATGTTTTACCGCTGAAACTGGCTACAATTTGCTTACAATTGCTGCTGCAACAATAAATTAGTGGGCTCGAACCCTAAATACGGACCCTGTTAAGCGCGTCTTCATGATGGTGCAACTGGAGCAGAATGACGGTAAGTTCCGTACGTTTGGCATTATGAAAGTTAATAGCTCTTAGGAAAAAGTAAAGCCTAAGCTCTTCCTTGACAGTCAGCGCAGTAAGTCTGAAAGTAACAGCTCTTTCGTCGATCTTTACAGTTCCTTAGACTTTCACTTGTCTGGCGATAACCGAAAAGCAAGCTTACCAGAAACATTGCCAAGCCTTCTTCAAACCTTGCACAATCTGCCTTTTCAATCTCGCAATAACCTCTGTATTTACCGGAGATATGTTCTACGGACAATAGGCTGGGACCATCCTTTGATCTGGGAACTTGGGTGAAGCTATCTTTGGGTTGCAAACTGCGTGGCAATTTAAGATTTCACTTTCATATGGAAGTTTGCCTTTGCAATATCAGGCACCCTTGATTCGATCACGCTAAGCAAGAGTTACTTGTCTAAATATTTGTATTTTTCTGTGTTTCTGTGTTGTTAATGTGCAATATTTTGTATTTTTGTTTTTGCTGTTGTGGTTGTTGTATCCGGAAAGTATATCGAGTGTCAAGTGACACACCGACTTTGCCTCGCAAAATCGAAAACCCCGACTTAACTATCTTTAAAAAAAAATCATTGAGCAGACGGCTATGTTTCAACTTGCGGCAGAAACTCTGGAACCCATGGACGCTGGAAACGGATCATGCATGTCACCCATACCACCCAGAACCAGCTTGAAATGATCTGGCCCGTAGCTTCTCCATCAGTAGCATGGTCAACCCGCATGATAGCGCATTCGCCTCAGTGGCAGTCATGATATTTGGTGTCTGTGAGCTAAATTTTTGTGTCTGTGTTTCCGTTAACGAGTTCATTGAGACTATTGCTTCTTGTCATTTTTAGGAATTGAAGCTAATTAGCTTAGAGGCTCCACATCTTTTGCCATTTGCCAAGATGCTGCATTTCCTGGCAAAGTAGGTGTATTCATTTACCTTCCTTGATGGCTTGCATGATTTCTTGGTTCTATTTTAACGTTATCGCAGAATACTAAGTATTCGTGTTGCCTAGTGATTATTGTACAGCAAGGTGTCCTTTAAATTTGACTCTTGATTCTGTTTGACTGATGCAAATGAGCTGTGTAATGAATGGTGTGAATCTCCATATGTTTTATTTTTGGCGTACCGGTTTGTTTTCTCGAAATTTTTTATTTAATTAGTCTTGCTATTATTATTGTTATTAATATTATTATTATTATTATTATTGTTATTATTATTATTGTTATTATTATTATTATTATTATTATTATTATTATTATTATTATTA
>QQSS02106302.1:0-16595 GCA_003687565.2 Craspedacusta sowerbii
ATATATATATATATATATATATATATATATATATATATATATTATTATTATTATTTATTTTAACCGAGCTGACGAGCAGTATGAGTACAAAAAAGACGTGGTTGCAGCAGTTTCTAATAAGCACTCGCTTTTGAAGAAGAAGACAGTATGAGGATACCACGCCCTTGTTATGACAAATGAGCTCAGAAACGCAATTATGGATAGATCCAGATTGGAGAAGCGTAAAACGCAAAAACAGCACGCAATATACAAACTTACAAAAAAATGAGAAACAAATGTATTGCGTTAAAAAAGAAATCACCTAGATCTTTAATAATTAATACCTGAATATTGTAGAGCAAAGCAGCGGTAGTAAGCTTCCAGAATGTTCCATAGACGTCTCATCAAAAGACCCATGTGAGCTTATAAGACATATTATATATTTATGCAGAGATCAACCAGGTATAATTGCAAAAAGTAACAACTTTCACTTACTGGCATCATTATCATATCGGCGATTTGAGTTCCGTTACTCTTTAGTAGAGGGGATCAGTAACTTACTACATGCTCTAGAAGTAAAGAAGTCTACAGGAGAAGACTAGCTCGCTCCAAAGCTTACAAATGTCAAAGGCGCAAATCTCATCATGTTTTACTTAGGTTGATAGAAGAAGGGAGAAGAAACTTAGATAGTTATCCCGTATTTGGCGCAGCATTGTATTTCGCCTGAACTTCTAGTTGCCTAAATATAGTGCATAGGGAGTTGATTTAGATTCCATGTTTACATTTACCCTTACTTAAAGGACTGCGAATATACAGTGTTCAATAACAACACATGCAGTTAACATCAAGCTGTTTTGTCTGGTATCAGTCCTCAGGGCTCCTTGATAGGTCCTTTTTTGTTTAATGTTTTTATACACAGTCTAGCTATATTTATTCGGAAAGCGAGCAGACATAACTTTGTCACCAACAATACGCTATCAGCATATGCGCCAAACATCCATCGCTCAATATGCATTCTTTGGGAACAATCGAGTTTTACGGTTGACGAAAGTTGTATTTACTCAAACTTCGACTAGTGTCTCCACCTTTAGGGCACTTTTCCTCTGTGCAGACTATAACAAAAATTGAGAAAATCCAAAAGCGATTTCTTGGTTTTCTCACATCAACCACACAGACAGCTACGCACATTTGCTATTAGAATATGGAAAATGCGAAGTCGAAGTTATAAGATTGCGAAATCTTTGCTTGGAACTAGTTAAAACCGTCAGCAAAACGAATCTGGCATACCTAAAAGAAATCTTTCATATGCCAAAAAGAGGCACTCGCCTAGATACCCATTAAACTTAGCAGTACCAAAGTCAAGCCAAGTTGGCTTTGGAACAAGAAGTTTAGATCCTCAGGACCAAAAATCTGGATTCCCTTCCAGGAAACATCAAATCTAGTAGAAACGAAAGACTTTTTAAACTAACCATTAAAAATTGAAGTGGGTCTTCTAGATCATCATCATCATAAGCATCCAAGCATTTCAGTTGCTTACATTATCAATGATTGTATGCTTAAAATTATGCTCAAGGTCTTTCTTGGGTCTGGCTTGGTATTTAGGTTCTACAGTAAACATTTTTATTGATAGTTTATGTGGCACTTTTCTTGATAGTCTAACAAGTTCCTTTAATTGTTAAACATAGGTTTACACTCTTGGTGCTCGGGCTTTTTGCATATGCCAGATCGATTTGAGTTGTCACACTATAGCTTCTACGCCTTTTACAGGTTTTCTACTACTTTTTCCGGCATGTTATCTACTACTCTCTCTCTCTCTCTCTCTCTCTCTGTGTCTGTCTGTCTGTCTCTCTCTCTTGCTCTCTCTCTCACACACACAAACACACACACACACACACATACTCAAACACATACACAATTTAGCTGAGATGCGCTTGTTTTAAGAGGCTTATAAGCGCGATGCTTTCCAAGGTAAATCAATGGCGATGTCGTTGTTCTTGTTGTCATAGTTGTTGCTATTGTTCTTGTTGTTGTTGCTGTTGTTGTTATTTCTGTTGTTGTTATTGGTTCTAACAATGACCTTGTCTAAGGGAGGATTTTCAGGGCAGGCCAGTAGCCAACTTGAAACGAGAAACTTCGACTCTGGACTGAATGTTCATGGCCCTGCTTTTCTTCTCTCTTTTGTGCTCTAGGTCCAGCAAGGACATTGATTCCTGGTTGTACTGGTTACAATCAGGCTTAGCCGGCTGTTAGGCGGACGGATTCGTGCGGATACAGTCACGGCTGCATTTGAGAAAGTACTTATCCTATGAATACTATAAGAGTTTTAGTAATTTTTATTATATAATAATGATTACAGTTTCAAATTTTCTCAGTCAATGTAACTTTTCATGACTTAATGTAACTTTGTACTAACGAATCTAACTTTTCATGACATAAACGGTGACTCCAAGATTTAGATTTACCCCCCGTTGTGACCTTCACGACCTACGGTGGATTCGGACCAAGCAAGGTGGACCTTTCTGAGTACGCAATCTCCTGATCGACCGTTCAGTTAGTGGGAGTGCTGGTTCTTTTTACTGTTCAGTTATGTCTTCTATTCGAGTAGATGGCGTTTTCAGAACGCGGACTTTGGGTGTTGCAGCAAGAGGTATTCCGGACCAGTATGCTGACGGAAAGGCTGCAAAAATTTGGCACAAGTACATAGGCGATGAGCAGCAGAGAACGGGCTACTACAAAAACAAGCTGCTAAACTTACTAAGAGAACATAAAGTGCACACCGTTCTTGACGTCGCTTGTGGTACGGGGTGAGTCACATCTTGTAGGATTTGGTTTTACTTGTTTATATTTGGCGAGGCTCATCTGCTTTTGTTTTCTTGCATTCGTAGTGTCCTCTAGGTCTTATTTAAGATTTGAATTGTATGGGTACAAACCTTTCTGATTATTCGCTATTCTGTACATGTTTACAAATAGCTTCACAATTCTTGTAATTCTATGTACATTGTTTGGCTGCAAATAATGATGCCTTTTTATGCAAATGAGCTCTTTCCATGCCATGAAGTGGTGGGTGCTCGTAACGGTTATTTTGCTTGTATGCAGGGTTGACTCAGTTTTCTTGGTGGAAGAAGGCTTTGCTGTGACAAGTGTAGATGGATCAGATAAAATGTTGAAGTATGCCTTAAAAGTAAGATGGGCAAGACGGAAAGAGCCAGCTTTTGACAAGTGGGGTATGCGAAACTTCAAGAATACACATCTGTATGGTCAAAAGAGCACACCATTAATTGAGCTTCTGTAATCTCTGCATATTTTATGTGTTTTCGGATTAGCCTTCTTGGTTGGTAAATCATTTTTTTATTAGTTAGTTGCAGGTAGTTCCAAAAAATCGTGATTGTAACAGTATGCTCATAAATTGATCTTTCTTCTTAGTTTCGTAAAGCTGTTGTACCTTGTTTGTTTTAGTTATTGAAGAAGGCAACTGGCTTAGCTTGAATGAAGCTGACATTGAGGTACCTGAAGGTGGTTTTGATGCTCTAATATGCATGGGAAACTCATTTGCTCATCTGCCAGATTTTGATGAGAATCAAGCTGTTCATATTCAAGCTATACAAAACTTCAGAAACATGCTTAAGACTGGTGGAATCCTAGTTATTGATCATCGAAATTATGACCACATCCTAGCTGGTGGTACACCCCCCATGAAAAACATTTATTATCAGGTAATTTTTTATCTGGTTTCCTGTGTTCTATTTATTGTGACATGTTTAAAAGGACTACAGAGAGCTATGTTGCTACTTTCTTTCAACAGAAATAATGCACTTCGCCGAACATGTATCCTCAGCTCATTCTTCAATTAGTTGATTCAGGTTAGGATGACAAAAGAGTTTGTCCAAACATATCCTGCAAACAGAAAAGATTGGATTGGAACTGGATTCTTTTTCTCAAAAGTAATAGTAGCACATGGTACACTATGAAAGTTAATATTCTTTTCATTCTTTATAAACTTACTTTTCATCTGTGAGGGAGAAGACCTTCCAGGGGAATTCAATATCAGCTGTTAAAGTAGCTTCATGACAGTTGTCAGAGCAGAAGAAATACTTTGTTGAATTTATGAAAATTCACCTCTTGTGTATGCAGTGTGCTTCTCAGTACCAATTGAGTAACTGAAGCGATTTGTTACAGATTTTCCAATTTTTAAGCTTGCAATGTTAATACTAAACTTTTTGGACTCGTCCCAAGTATGGTTCTAGACCATGTGGGTGCATGTTGTTGCTGCTCTCTGTCAGTAGGCCAGGGTGGGTCGAAGCTTAAATGTTTTGTTGATCGTTATGTCAACTTTTCAAGGACATCTAAATTGCAGTGGATTGCATTTCGCACTAATGTGAAAGCTAGTGGTCGTTTTGCAAGTTTCCTAGAGCAGTATTTTTTATTGGACAATGTCCTTTAGTCACGGCTGGCAACTGATTTTCTGTAGATTTATGATGACATGATGTGGCCCTTGTTATTGTGCATGATCTGTGCTTTAGTTGTTCAAGATTACATTGTGGAGCTCCTTTCGGGGCTCATTCTAATCTTTGTGAAAGCAGTAGGTATATCGATATGCGTCAAGCTCCGATTCCTGCGAGAACTTGTCTCCGCTTTTGTTATCTTGCGAATCTACTATGCTTTGTAGAGCACTGCAAAAGTGGATGTCAAAACATCGGTCTTAGCAGTGGATGGCCAGTACCGCATGGTTACATTAGACTATTGCATACACGGCGTGGGAGGGGATAATGATGAGGATGATGAGGATGAGGACGATGCCGAACCTCACATGAAAAGAAAAAAAGCTTCAAACGAGCCCAAAGGAGCTTGGTGAGATCTTAAAAAGTTAAATTGTGACATTACAGTGACATTGTGTAGATGAAGCGTTGATCACCCACAGGCAGGTTTAGACTTCGCGTTCTTGAGTTGAGCCTGCTAATGGACAACTTAAATATCTCTTAACTCCCTTTTCTAATAGCCTTAGGTTTTGTAGTTGCTATTTCCGTACATCTTCGTTTATCTTTGCTTTTTTAGCAAATTTCGTCTTTCCTACTATCCGCATCAGCTAAAGGGTTTCAACAAGCTTCTGAAAGGCGTTTTTGGGGAAGATGCTCCACATACTGTGCTTGCAGACTTTGAGCCTCTGGAAAGCTTAAGTAACCCAGCCTACTTCATCCACATAATCACGAAGCAATAGAACATAGTTGGAGCCAGGACACACGCTAAATGTACGAACAAATTCGGAGATTTGTTTTTGAAAAGACGCCGCTATTATTTTGTTTGTTCAGCCTACATTTGTTTTGTGATGGAAATGCAGATAGCCTGCCTGTTTAGCGAGCTAGTCTTTCCATGCCGCTTTCCATTACGTTTTTTTATTTATTATTATTATTATTATTTTTTTTTTGGCTTCATTGCGATTATCGGAATGTTTTTTTTTTAAGTAGACATCAAGTGACTTAATTGACTAAGTGACGTACTCTCGGTTGTTCCAGTTGGTTTAATTCTTCTTCGTGGCTTTGTTTCACCATCTGCTTAAGAGATTAAGGCCAGCGTGATCCCTTATTGTTTTTTTTTTCTTTATTTAAAAAATAACTTTGCATATTTGCTGAATTAAAGTCGTTGATAGTGCTTGGATTTTCTGACTATCATTAGTAGCTACTCTTGCTATTTCCCTTGTGAAAGTGTTAGTGAAAATGAAAGTGTTATTTATACCTCTTATTTTGTCTATATTATTTGGTGTTTTTTGAAGTTAAATTTAAAGTAGAATGTAACTCTTGAGGAACTGAAATGTCATTTTGCAGATAGATATTGGTGTAAGAGTTAAAAATTTTAGCTTCAGTTTACGTCATCCGTGTGTATTTGTTGCTCGCATGCAAACCACTTTTCATTGTTAAGAATGTGATCCGACGCTCTAGTTGTCTTCGTACTTCTGCACTTCGCGGTCTACCAGTTGGCAATAAGTTTTGTTGCGTGTCCTGAGCTCCTGAGTTCTTGCAACCGAGCTTGCTAGTGCCGAACAAAGTCGGGTAGCTGAACACGCGCAGTGGTGAAGGTACGCATAAAAAATAGCGTTTTAGAGAAGTTCATACGCCCCAAGAAAGTTGCGCAAAATGTGCAAGAGCATATTAATAGATAACTTCGTGACACGGTTTTTTTGATGAGAGGCTCAGTTCCAACTTTGGCCCTTCGTGGATGGCTCCAAACATAACATTTAAATTTGTCCGTAAAAGCTATTCTTCTGTCCTAAAGACCGTACGATCCTAGAGCTTTATATCCCATTATTAGTCCTGCTATTCGAAGTAGCTTTCTTGATAACCTTGATTGTGTTAGGTTAGATTCTGAAAGGATCTCTTGGTTTGAAAAACAGACCAGAGTTGAAGTATACAGTATACAGTTATCAAAGTCGCTTTGTCAGGCGTCGTAGAGTCAGAAAAGTCTGATTTGGAGACTTAAAATGAGGAGTTCCTCCCAAATGTTGTAATGCAGGATACGGTTGTTCGACTGTGCACAAATCCAGGTGAAAAGAGTCCGTAATCGCCTGAGGAGTTAAAGATGCTTTACCAACCTGCGAGCTAGACCTTAGAAACATTCAAGTTGAAGTGGGTAGGTACTCAGCCTGTATCATTTCGGGACAGCTATAAGGGTTAGTCAGTTTGCCGCCTAAGGACTTACGTTATCCATCTCCTTATGACTACTTCTGCACGTTCTGGTCTGCAGAGTAAAGGACCTGCTTGCTGAGCTAACCAATAACAATCGCACTTGGGGAAGTGCCACATGTATTAAAAAGCATCCTTTAGATGTAAAACACTTTCTTGGAGTCCATTTGCTTATTGGCATTATGTGCGTGCCAGCTTACGTATAATACTGGGCATCTGAAGCATGCTTTCCACTTATAGCAGACACAATGACCAGAGCAAGATATAAAACGCAGCTTAGCAGTACGATACTAAGAAGAAGGACAAGCCTGTATAAATTCGGTCTCTATTTGAGATCGTTAGATCTTCCTGTCTGGCTGTGGAACAAGAACCGGTTTTGTCAGTAGACGAACAAATAATTCCTGGTGTGCTTGGTTGCTTCTTGGACGTTTGCAAAGCAAACGCCTTGGTAGTTGTATACGAGGTATGCGAATCAGATGGGTGATCCACATGCTCACTAGGCGGCCTCTGCAGAATTTACCTGCGACATCGCATCTTCGTTCTTGAAGCGAGGCTAGCCCTTGATAAGCCAGTCCGGAGACCTCCCAAAAAGAAATCACTCGATGATAAAGAAAGCAGAGGTTCTCGCAGGAAGACTGCAGTACCTGAATACAATATTCGTTTTGATGGACTAGGACACTGGCAAGAGCGTCCGTCCCAAAAGGAAAGTGAAAAGGGTGTTTTATGATGTGTTGCTTTAAAAGCATGAAATGCTCAAGCGCCAATGGCTATCAGGATCGGGATAGGAGTGTTTACCTATGCCGTGAGCAAGAAACTAATTGCTTTAACTCCTACGAGAGCAAGGTGCGGTACCCGAATATTGAATATTGGAAAGTTACTGATTTTCTTGAACTGCTAAATGGCTCTCTGAGACTCAGCCTTGTTTTCGCTGTTTGCATGCTATGTAGTCAAGGCCGTTGTCAGAAAATTAAGCCAATTCTTCTTTCATAAGATAAAGAATGCCTGTGGCTTTGTTTTCGACAAGGCCTGTAAATTTTAATTTTGTTTGACCAGTCTTGATAAGCAACCTTCCCCTGCTCTGTAATAATGATTGAATTTTGCTGTGTTACTTAACTTTCTACTGATGCTTGCTTTTTAAGCAAGCCTTTCCTAACAATCGCTGTGAACTCACGCTGTGTATCATAGCGACCAAGTTTATTTATGGATGAATTCTATATCAGAATTGCCCCTTTAAAGCTCCAAAAGTAAGCAAAATCAACTCATTCAAAAATGTCTACGACAAAATTGATTTGAAAGAACACCTTGGCAGTCTTAGAAGGTTAAACTTTTTAGGATAACAACAGCTTAAGAAGAAATAGTATTTCAAGTCTGATGCAAGGGCGGGAAGACGCTATTTCTTTCACCAAAAAAAGTGTTGTTTTTCAAAGTTTTTTGGGTCATCTGTTTTTTTTTGTTTGGGTCCCCCATATTTTTTTTTTTGGGGGTCATCTGTTTTTTTTGGGTCATCTGTTTTTTTTGGGGGGGTCATCTGGTTTTTTTGGGTCATCTGTTTTTTTTTTGGGGGGGGGGTCATCTGTTTTTGAAAAGAAAGAAAAGAAAAGCAAACACGATATACAGAAAGAATTGGGTAACTACGAAAATAAGAATTGCCTTTAAAAAATGGCTCTAAACACTGCCAGACTATTGACAAAATTACATAAAACACCTTAATTATAATTATTTTATGAAATTGCGACTTTATTTTCGGTTATTTGCTCGAGACCTGACTGTCTATTTCAGATATATCCGGCTGACGATTGTCACTTGCACGCACCATCATCTGGTCAGTAGATTTGTTTCCTCCAATCGAGAAGCGCTTGGTCCTAATAATGACATACTTCTAAACAGATTCTGACGGAATTAATTCCTAAGCCTTGAGTATGCAATCTAAACGTTACGATAAAAAACGTTGAAAATTTCATTCTGAAGCAGCGCTAGATGCCAACCTAGTTAGATTCGGCAACGTGATTATCGGCAGATCAGACCAGGGTGTACTGTCTGCTTGCAAAATCTGCTATAGAATTTTCATGTTCATCTGGAGCATGTTAAAACTACAATTTATCAATATTGCATTTGCTTAAATTTTCATCAAGTCCAACAAAAGCATTTAACTGTAAGCATATTTTTATAGGTAGAAAAAAGAAACTAAGTTCAGGATTTAAGTACGGCAAAAATCCTATGACTTAAATGACTTTCATTTACCAGCACTGTCATCATACTGTTCTATCGCTGTTCTCAAAAAAAGTTTTCCTCTCCATACAATGCTACAGTTTACTCGTCAACCCACGATTGATCACGTGACATGTCACCAAGTACAATATGGCGGCGGCACAACAGGCTTAAATTAATTGTCTTCGAAAATAAGTTTTTATTATTTATTTTTATTTCATGGAATATTTCAATTGCTTGAGGAAGCATCAGAAAGGATTAGGTTTAAGGTTTTGGCTAGGTTTAGGGTTTGAGTTACCATCAGACTTAGCTGAACTAGGAGTAAATTAATAAATAACACTTCAGCGACAGCTTATCCATCAGTATCGAATCCATCTTGCAAGCATGACTGCCGTGAGATAACGTGATATCAGATAAAGCTTTGTTACACCCTTTTTCAGTGGGCAGTGTTTCGCGTACGGGCACCTGAACTTGAAAAACGCTTCCAGTACGGCCTTTGCATCTATTGACTGTATTTCTCACATGCACAAATAAGCGCGCAAAATTGACATAACCAACCATTCGCTTTCGTTTGATGCCTTCCTTAGACGCTGTCAGTCGTTTTGCCAACCCTCTGGAAAATGAGCTAAATTTATGTGGGTAACACGCTGCAGAGCTTATTTGGATCTTGAAGTGGTTATCAGTAACTATCATAGAGCTAAGGGTAGGCTGTATTATAGGAGAAATACAAGACCATTTGAGGCAGCAAAGAAGCTAAGGTTTCACTGAATTCAGCAATAATATGCAGGAAAAAGTAACTTCGTACCTCTGCTTGTTAAGGAAAAAGCAATTTTTATGCTTTAGATGCACAAGCTGATGTTCGTTCTAGATAAGATTATGTTCTTCGCAGTTTGTTTTTGATTTGCCATGAAAACGTGTAAGCAGAACTGCCACAAAATTTTATTGGTAGACGCAAAAAACCTATTCAATCTGTTGTGTGCTCATCATTCTACGTTAAACTTCCAACCCCAATAAAATAAATTAAGCTGGTTTCCCTTCTTTTGTATATTTGATTGCAGCCTTTTCATGGTTCATCTTCTCGTCTGGCGTTGTGAGCGTGGTGAAAGAAAATCGAGAAGAAAGAAGGGCCGAGCGTGTCTGGACGACGCCATTGACAAAAGTTCTATGAAGACGTTTTTAACTGAAGATGCATGGTGGTTGAATGGCATGGGGAATCTCAGAAGCAATTCATACTCATGCAGAGTCTGCAAAAATCCCAGCGTTGAAGATGACAGTTGATTTACTGATTAGAAGTTGTTCCAAAACCTGCCAAGGTTCTGTTTAGAATGCCAGAAACGTTGCTGGTCCCTGTAATCTATATTTGAGTTTTATATTTATATTAATGTTTTGAATGGTGGGAGTAAGATCTGCAATCTCTGTGACCTGAGTAAGATCTCAGTGTTGCTGTTTTGCTGCAACAATTTAACACAGTCACCCATCCAAACGATACCTGTTCTTATGATTAAAAGCAAATCTGAAGGCATGGCGTTGGCTTTGGGACTGCAAAATGCTGTTTCAGCAAGCAGAGTCTAACCTGGGGTCATGATCTGGCACTTCAGACCTGTGCAACAGCATTGAAAAAGGTATTTGCAGAAAATTTAAAACGCTTCAGTACAACACACCCCTATCTCTTCCATAAAAAGAAGCAAGGAAAGCGGCAGGAGATAATGAACCGAGAGGCTATTGCCTCCTTGTACTTATAACTAAATCAGGTTTGCTGAGTATGTAGCTGACAATCAATTCAGATATTGCCTTCAAGGGACATACTTGTCCACAAAAAGCTGGAAATGCAGACTTACATTAAAATAAATCAGGAAGCAGCTTTCAACAAAAACTACATAGCTTTATTAGATTGGATCTCTCATCACCAAAAGATAGGGCAACACTTTACAAAATGGGTTAAGATTATTATACCCGCCAATCTCGCCAAAGACGCTTTCATCAGAAAGCATTACGCGAACAACGCTAATAGTCAGAACAAAACGCAAGTACAATTATTACAGTCCTTATCATATGTAATACACATGAAATGCTTAGCGTGTAAAGTTTAACAACCAGCAGTTTCGTCATGTCACTAATCAAATTTTTATTTAAAGCTAGCGACCTCAAACGACCAGGAGTTCAAGGACCCCGAAATCAAAAATGTTCTTAAAATATGGATAGTTATTTGAACTCCAAATTTCCAATGCCACTACAAATGGTACATTAAGCGCAAGAAATCCGCCAACAGTATTCATAACACTCGCATGAGGGAGAGGCTATCCTAGCAGTCTTTGCACTTACCGTAGGTGTGAGGCCATCCCATAAGTCTTTTACGCACTCGTCTGGGGATGACGGTAGAACAAGAGACTTCGCAACACAAGCAGCAACTTAAGTAAAAATTGGCGTCGATCTCCTCGGGTTCATCTCTATGAGCTTGTTGCGTGAGGAATGCTAGACAAGCTCACAGAGATGAAAACAAAGAAGTCGTCGAAATGCCAGCGGAATGCCAGAAGGAATGCCAGCGTGGTCATAAAATTTATACCTGGTGGTCAATGACGACCAGGACCATCAGGTAGCGGTAGAGGTTATTTTCCATCCTTGTCCTTGAGGGGGGGGGGAGTTAATGTATGCAATTATATTCAAAACGTAAAACGTGCGTGACCCATAAGGCATGACGGAGACCCGTAAGTGGCTCGACTGTTGGCGGGAATTTCTTTCTTCGATTGCAAGACAAGACAAGACAAGAGTTTATTTTTCCCAAAGAGCATACAATAGATTACCCGTAAACGCATAAGCAAAATAAAGTAAATGCAAAATGAGAAGGAGAGCTCTTCGTAGCATAGCAAATTGGAGTGGAAGAGCTCTCCTAATATTTCTATACAGTATGCGTATTCTCCGCTGATATAAAAAATAAAATAATAAAAACGTACATTGACCGTGAGGTCGTAGCTATAGCTTTAAGCAAAAGAGCAAGCACGTGTAAGCAAATGTGTGTCAAGCGGGTTACCTTGCAATGCTACATTTCAATGAATTTATGTAAGCAACACATTTCGCAAACTAGGCTGCCTAATTTGCTCCTAATATTTGGCAGTATAGAGAGCAACTAGATTTCTTTTGAATTGCGTTTTACTAACTCTGAAATCAATATCGAAGTCCATATGCTTCTTCAGGATTTTGGATCGGTCACCACAGATAACAGTTCGCGTCACTGGCACATTCAGGTGTTAATTTCGGTCATTTCGCTTGCTTCGAGGGTATGATCTCAAGGACAAGAGGTATTTTAAGGGTAACGGCAGGTCGATGTTTTTTCCAGTAAAACATAAATGTAGATCCAATCGGTTCTATAATGTCATCAAGCTTCAGGACTTTCATTTCTGCAAATAGTTTTGATGTCGGATCATCAATATTCGAGAACGTTATAATTCGGAGCGCCCGCTTTTGCCTGCAATATTTTCGTTGCAGAGTTGTTCTATTTGCGAAACCCCAAACAAGGCATCCGTATGATTGATGACTTTGAAATAGGCTCAAATACAGACTTTTAAGTGTTTCCAAAGAAAAGTAATGACGAACCTTTGATAAAACTCCTGCAACTCTGGATAACTATTTCGAGAGTTCGGTAATATGGGGATTCCACGTCAGGGAGGCATCAATCAAGACCCCTAGGTATTTTACTTGGTTCGAGAGAAATATTTTCTTGCCTGCGATGGCAATAGTAAGACAAAAGTCAGCTTTTCTGCTATATTTGGCTTGAACAGTACAAGGTAAGTCTTTTTAGCATTCAAGGCAAGACGATCAAAATAACTTTCTAGGTCCTTAGATAAGACCTTGCCAATAACCTTGAGCGATGAATGATTTACCAGTATGTTGGTATCGTCTGCAATATGGTGAGCTAGGGAATCCTTTAGACGATGTCGTAGGTCATCTATATATATCAAGAAGAGCAGGGTCCCAGAACGGAGCCTTGTGGAACTCCATGTTCTATTGCATGGATTGTGGAATCGACAGAGTCAATTGTAACAAATTGTGTGCGACCTTATAGAAATGAAGCAAACCAGTCATTCGCGTGTGCCCTTATGCCGTAGTGCTCCAGCTTTCTTAGTAGTATGTTATGATTGGCTGTGTCGAAAGCCTTCTGTAAGTTTAGGAATACGCTGCAAGTGTAATTTCCTTTGTCAAGATTTGACTTGATTCGCTCACCTAGACTGACAAGTGCATGATCCGTTGAATGTTTCTTCCAAATACGAAACTTTAATGGATAAATTAAATTATGTTTTTCTAAGAATGAATACAGGCGATCGTGCATTTTACTTATATTTGACAGAAGTGAGATCGGATGGTAGTTTGAACAGTATTCAGCAGATCCTGATTTATGCACGGGGACAACTTTCGCCAATTGTAAACACGTCGGAAAGCAACCTTGTGAAAAAGACAGGTTAATAATGAGTGACAGAAGAAGCGAAATGACTTTGCTCGCTAATTTTAAAAGCCGCATGGGTATGCTATTTGGTCCTGACGATTTCGAATATCATTAGTAATTTTAGACACTTCTGTGGCTGTTGCGTCTGAAATAAACAAACTTAACCTATCTTTCGATTTCAAGTAGTATTTAAATTCATGCTAGGCAGCTTTGATGTTATTATCAAGCGACTTGCCGATCGAGAATTACTCATTAAAAGCAGTGGCGATGTCTCTAAGATTTGAGAAAGTGCCTTCATTTGTTGATACTTGGTTTGGCGCAAGATTTAATTTTGAGTTAGAGATTTGAATGATAGACTTTATGCCATCCCAGATTTTCTTAATATTGTGACTATTTTTCTGAAAATAATCCCGGAAGTACAATACTTTACTTTTTCGCAGAAGAACCAGAATTAAATAACGATATTTTTTGTAAAGTGCAAACGCTTTTTCTTTCAGTGCTACATTCTTCTCAATTAGGAGTCTTTTATAGATATTGTCAACATTGAAACCAGCAAGCCCCGAGTAATCCATGGCTTTTTTTGAAGCTTCGATTCCTTATTCGTTAAGCGATGGACGGGAGCCATTATATTTAGAAACTCTGTGATCTTAGAGAGAAAGGTAGACATGAGGTCGCTCATACTCACATTTTCATCGGTTACTTAGGCCCATTCGACTCTTGTAACTTCTTCCAGGAATTCTTCCTCTCTAAGACTTTTGTACGAATGGCCGGATTCGCCTTTTTTAAACGATAGTCGATAACGAAAGAGAATTGCGGACAGTGGTCGGATATTTTACACGATATGTTTCCACTAGCGGACTCGTATTTCACGTTGTTTGTAAATATAATGTCAATTAGAGTCTGCGAACGGACTGTAACTCAAGAGGGCTGGAGAATTTGAGGCTGGAAGAAGCTACAACTCATGTTGTCGTAAAAGTCGCTTGTTTCCCTTCACTATCATAGTTTAATAGTTTAATATTAAAATCTACCATGAGGTTAATAAATTTATTTACCTTGCTGAGCATGTTCAAGGTGTTTAACACGAAAGATTCTATAAAATCTTGTATGCGCAGGTTAAGATGTTGCTAAATGCTCCCACAAGTTATAATTGGCCTGTTCGTTTGTTCTATTTCGATAAATACTGCTTCGACTCTATTCTCAGACTGAAAGCATAGATCGTGCCGTACTTTCAAATCTTTAAATATAGAATTATGAATATAGAAGCTAGCACCTCCAGCGTTCGATAGCGTTTTTATGTCAATGTAAGAGTAGTTGGCGAGGTTAATGCAACTAGTTAATCCTGTACTTTCTGTTAGACGCATTTCAAAGATCGCAATTACTGAAAACTTATACTGGATTAGCGACAGCATAGTTGACAATTCATCAAAATGTTTGTTAAGAGACGCTATATTTATGTGCAGAAATCCTAAAGAGGTCAATTCTTGATGGCGCAGTTTTTTAAACTCAATGGCCGCAATATTTAGAGCAATTTATTTAAATTCGACAATTCATTAAAATTTGACCCTGAATATTGTCTATGAGGGTTTGTACTGTAAAGGATGGTGCTAGTTCCATATTTAAGGTGTTGGATTCCCATGACATAATTGGATACGATTTCTGTGAGTTCCTTATCTGGACATGCAACGAAAGGGAGTGCTCTTGCAAGACAAGGTGGACACACCCACTGTTTGACCGTGAGGTAGTCGCTGACATAAATGTCAAAGCATTGTTGATGGGCATATCTATAACATTCAGAACACTTTATCGCTTTTAATTGAGTTGGCATGAAACGACCGCAAGACCCAAATTCATCTACGCTTCCAAATTTCACCCGTAATAATAGTCAAGATACTATCGCAATAATTAAAAAATAATTACTTTATGGGGAAGAGAGCATAGACGGCACGGGGGACTCGGAACCTGGGAGCAAACACCTCTTCGTTACGTTTGTGGTTATAGCGAAACAGAGCAATCTACTCTATCGTTTAGAAAATTACAGTCGGTCGCAGGACTGGTTTGCAACAATAGAATCAACGCCACTGATCAGCTGGAGTTTAAACCCGTGCATTAGCGGATCATAATCTTCAGACACGCGGCAAGGCGATTGAGCGAGGCAACAGATAATCCACGCAACAGACAATTGCTTGGTATGCAGCCCCGTAAAGTTAGTGTGTTAAATAAAATATCAGTATAAATTCCCTTAAAGTCACTCGCACCACATTCTGCAATAACACAAACCATGCGAGATCAATCAAATCAAGCAAAACAGAGTGTACATGTTTTATGAACAACTCGTTCTTGATCGTATTTAGTCATTAAGCATTTAACCCAACGATGGTTCTTGCTTCACTAAGGCTTTTAAAGAATAGGCTCCCTCCACCTTTCATTTTTAAGCCAAGGTTGCAGTTAACGTCTGCAAACGCAAATTCAGCACTGGTTTCGTCACAGAGTGACTGGTCCTCCTTAAGAAGGTCCAATCTGGCTTTAGTGAGGTAGGTTCCACACTGATTTTCTTGATAAATTTCCTAGCATTACAAACTTCTGTTAGGTGGTGCCAGGTGGTGAATTTGACAATAATTTGGCGAGGTTTTTTGCCATTCGCCCTGCCGATGTGGTGCGCGCGATCGATTACGCTATCCGGCGCTTCAACCTTGGCCTCCTTAAATAGTCTGACAACCGTCTGCAGGCAACTATCAGCGGATTCATTTTGCGACGGTGGTACCCCGTTCATTCGTAGGCAGGTTCGGCGTGAGTACTGTTCATTATCATCGTTTTGGTCCTTCAAGATCTCCAATACTTTTTCAAGAGAAAAGATCTTACTCTCCAACGTCATCATTCTTTCGTTTTGCTGGTTAATGATGTTTTTCAGTTCCTCAATGGACTTCTGGGTTGCTACTTTCTTGGCAAGCTCACGGAGCGCTTTTTGAATTTCCGCGTTTGATACCATAGTTGAAAATCATGGTACTTACCCAACCGTATCTTTTGATTCAAACTCTTACTGAATTGCAAAAAAGACCCCCCCCCCCCAAAAAAAAAAAAAAAAAAGATCCGAAGCTTGCCTTTCGAATTGTGACCAACAAACTCCCAAACAATTCGCAGATAGGTCATCGATTACCCGTGCGTCCGCAAGCTGCCATAAACTAGGGATGAGTTTCGCTGGGAGTACTAAGCAGCACTTTCGGTAATCTTCCAGTTTAGGTCGCTATATTATTTCACGCACTCCAGCAGCCAGACCGAAGAGTAGGAGGCAATTATCT
>QQSS02106413.1:6297-16593 GCA_003687565.2 Craspedacusta sowerbii
GGTATTTCTTGTAGTGTGCATATAATTCAGCTTTTCTATAAGCATTTCCTTCGTTTAAGTACTTCTTGTGCATATTGCCCCGCTTAATAGTCCCTTGGCTATCCACGCCTTGTCTAGCAAATTTAATTTCTTCTTTGTTAGGCGTCTTATAGGGGCCATTACATTTATTGCGTCAGTTAGCTTGTCAAATAGAGCACTAGTTGATGACTCAACAAAATGATCGCCATATAATAAGCGCAAGTTTTCCCAGCTCTTCTAGGGTTTCGTCATCTCTTAAGTGTTTGTACGAGCGACCGAATTTAACCACATTCGTTTTCGCCTCTCTCTTTGACTGACAGTAATCGGCGAAAATGGAGAATTTGTAGGATATGATCGGATATTTGGCACGTAAAATTTCTGCCAATAAACTCATACATACCATGTGCTATTGGTGAATATATGGCTAAGTGTTGAAGAGCGCAAGGTGACACGTGTTGGCTACAGCCCTAGTGGTTGTAAACAATTGCTGATCATATTACCGTAAAGTGACAAGTATTCTCACAGCTATCGTATTGCAAAAGATTAAACTAAAGTCTCCCATTAGAATATTGAACTTGGTTTCCTTGCTTTTACGCACTTAAAGTTTCAGCATGAAGCGCTGCATGAATTTAGCCATACTCATTTCAGGGCGATCATAAATACGACCACAGACGATGTTCTTTCTACCTTTTCGTTGGATTTCAATAAAGATAGCTTCGACTTGGGTTTCAGAATGAAAACACAAGTCGTTCCGGACTTTTGCGTCCTTAGAGATTGAGTTATGAATGCAGAAACAACCCACTCGGGGGTTCTACCGGAACTAACCCGGTCGCACAAGGCCAAACATTCAACAAGGTGGCTTTCAATTAAAAATTTCTCAATTGCTTGGAAAAAGTCGAAACAAAAAAGAACGCACGCGACTGGTAAAAAACAGGCTCGCTACTTGAAAAAAGCGGCTTAAGTACATCAGTATGTTGCTGTGGTTGACTCCGAATTTGCCTCTGCAATTGCAGTTGTTGTTGCCGAAACTTGCTTTGCTAAGGTTTCATTAACTCAAGAATCACTCCAAACAAGTCAGTCGGGGTCACCATATCAACTTTTAAAATCGAATAAATGAAAGAACTCCAATGGTACAATGCGATGGCTAAGCCCAAACAAAGTAAGAAAACCATTTCTGGTCGTCAAATGTTTTCTGGCTTGTGTCTCAGCGTAAAACACACAAACAACTCGGCTCAACCGCAATGTACCGTCTACACTCCGCAACAATAAAAGCTCTTCTCCGCGCCGCAATGGAACGAAACCAACTACACGCTTTTTTAACAACGTTCGGCAATCAAGTTAGTAGGATATGACAATAGGAGAGCTCGTCCATGTATTTCTATGTTAGCAGGCAGGAATCGAACAGCACCTACTATACCCATCATTCATTCTCATCGACTCTTCAAACTGCTCTTATTAGCATACGATCTATAGTTTTAGTTCACAGTTTTGGCAGATTCAAACTACAAGACAACAGCAGAAATGAAAGTTCGTTACTGTTATTGCACTTATTTACGGCAATTCAACATCCATTCTGATACAGTCTTGCAAAATACAAGCGATACAACAAACTGTGTCACATTTGCGACCATGTGAGGCTTCATTAACATCTTGAACGCCTACTTTATAGCGGCAGAGTGTGCAAAATCCACGAAAAACATCGCTACTGCTTTTCTTCCTGAATTCGCGCTCTTTCATCCATTCCTGGTTTAAAGACGTTTTACGCGTTCAGGCGTTTCACTTAAAATGACCCAAGCGGATGTCAACGCGCAATCATTTAAAATCGCGGCTGCATTTTCAACTGATAACGCGTGAGATGCATATTTAGCACCACTATCTGCCAATTGCTTGTTTGAACGGGGCTAATTTCAATTTAGATGCAATGCCGCAAGGTTTCAATATTAATTCATGCTCACTTTTCAAGAAGATAGAAAATAAAGTACACATTAATAATTACCCAGGCAAATTTAGGGCATCTGCAAAAAGGAGGACAAATGTGTGTCCGTCGTGAGGCTGCGCCGGACGGAGGACAAAGGCCTCAAAATCCGGACAGTCCGGCGAAAAGGAGGACGCATGGCCACCCTAGCTGTGACAGCTTATGTGTTCAAGTGCTTTTTACAAAGGGCAGATCTAGTTACCTTCATGCAGGATGGTAGCAAAAGAACGTATCACTCTATTACCTTAATTTAAACCTAAAACAAAAAACATGATTGCACACATTGCACCTTTAAGGGAAGGATGCTTCATGTCAGACTGGCCAATTTTTTACAACCTGCCTAAATTGATTGACTGTTGCTGATGGCATCCCTTGAACTAACATAAGCAAGAAAGCTGGCATGAAGTATTGATTTAACTGAAGGAGGCTACAAGAAAAACACACCAATTTTTAACAAAATGGAAAAAAAAAGCCAAAAATCAGAGTTCCATAGTCAACCAAGGCTGAAGCCATGCCAAAATGCTACAAGAGGATTGAAATATATACTCTAAAATCTTGAAAAACAATTACCATAAAATACAGCAGCAAGGTTCCATATAGAATACAAATACACAAAGGTAAAAAAGAGTTGCACAGACAACTTTTGTTATGAAACAAACCAAGGGACAAATTTGAGAATCACTTACATGATTTTCCACCTGATTACCTTCTTGCAAAATCATGGCTTCGAAACCACTCCCTTCTTTGCAATCAAGCCCTTCAAAAAAGACAGGAAACTTTAGCATAAAGTCAAGGTCTGGGAACAGATTGCTAGAAGAAATATGCAGTTACTACCAGCACTTCCCTGTTTAATCATAGTTTAGAGTGGATCATTCTATATAAAGGTGGCACATAGACCATTCCCAGCCAGAATAAGCAACAAAACTTGCTGCTTCTCAGCAATCTTGACAAAATAAAATATATCAGGAGCGTAATTCAGTAATTCTAGCTTTAGTTGCATGGCAGAGTTAAGATACTCAGCAGTTCACATGGCGGCAGAATAACAATAACTACTCGATCTAGTTAGCATGAATTGCACTACAAGGAAACCTTTGAAACTTACAACTAACTATAGTGCAAGCTTGCTCTGCGTGCAACTATAAATAAGTACATTATAAAAAAAAACAAATACATTTTCCTAAGGAGACAGTGAAACCTTCACTCTTTGCTAGAAAAGGTTATCCCTGCTTACAACCAGGGCAACAATAGCTAGTCCTTGGCCACAGAGAAACCATAAGGCACTCCACAAACACCTAGTTCCAATGCTGGTTGTCGCCAGTATTCAAAACACTTTTTGCTCAAGTCTCTACCACAAAAAACTCTGGGAGCTGAGCAACTGCAAAACTAAAACCTCATGAAACCTACTGCCTAAACCAAGCAAACAGCAAAACCTCACTCCCTATACTCAAGGAACTCTGTAGGTTACTAGGCAGATGACTAAGCAAACAGCTTGATCATCTTTACCACAATAGACAAGAATAACAAGGGAAATGAATACAAATAATTACTCAAAAGCCCCAAAGGTACAAAGTAAACAAAAAACATACAGACAACTACTCACCCCAGCCATCTGCATCCAGGGCATGATCACCTACCACATTTGACCAAAGATAATGCGTATCTAATCTTTCGGAAACTAGCATTCCTGCAGTTTCTGTAGTTCAAAATGCAAAAAGTTTTACATAGATGCACACATTTTACAAATAATAGCCCAGTTCCAATTTCATTTGCCTTCGTTCATAGCTAATTGATTTTTTATATCATCTTTAAAATTTAGTAGCTGTTTTGAAAGACAACATGAGGTATTTTAAAAAAAACTTGAAGTTGTTGAGGTCATAAATTGCAGCTGTAAACAGAGACTTCGGGTAGCTTACACTTAGATTAATCTTTACAGGGCAATGAAATTTCTCAATCATCATATCGTTGACTGATTCTGACAGTACGCTCTACCTAACCGCAGAGCTAAAGTTATGCAGATAATGACAGATAAAACGGAACGGGGCGAATAAACGGCTCTGCCAACTGCAACTGTTTCGCTAGATAGGAGAATCGTGAAAGAAGCCTTGCTGCCTTCCTTATCGAACCGAACAATAACAGGACACCCTTTGATCAGTATTTCCCAGCACAGAAGATATTTCACTAGTCGATAATCAAGGCAAGACCCATCACGCTAACATCCTGAGTTATTGATTGGTGGTTCGGAACGAGGACTGAGTTCATCGCACCTCGATCACGGCAATCACAGCACTGAGCCGAGCACCTAACTGAGTGGTGGGCCTCTACAAACATTCAATTTTTGCAGAAATTGGCTGTCGAACGCAGCCGGGCATTGAGTAAAGGTCTTACAATTTGTTTTGCTTTATAAGTAACGATTGGCATTGCCAAAGTTCTCTCTGCTGGTTCTAATTCATATACTTTAGGGTTAAATTTCTGTTGCAATTTGAAAGTTAAATCTAATGTCTGGTGGATCAATACCGAAATCCCGAAGAAGGAGTCTGTCAAATTTATTATACTCGTTCAAGCACTTTTTCTGAAAATAACAGCATTCATACAACAGTGGTTAATAGCTTTTTAAAATTGTATTATCATTTTTAACAATAAATCCCTTTGCCTCTAACATGGTAGCAAATTTTGTGTCTCCTACATATGTAGCACACATGAAGTGTGTTCAAATCTAGTAACAGTCATTCTTTTTAGTGTCCAGTTTTGTGTCCAGCTTATCGCCTATGCATTTCAATGTCTGGTCATTTTTCCTGTTGCTCTGATCAGCATTTTTGGCTGTTCCTTTCTATTATATGCCTTGTTCGTACCATTCTGCAACAATCCTGTCCTTCAGAACTTGGATTTGTGTGTCAGTGACCTCAAATGTTCAAGTCAATTTGATCATCAGCTGTGCTAAAAAATTGTGGTTTTGTAAGCTTTGATTTCTATTTACCTTTCAGATTAAAACCCTGTCTCTGACTCAGCTAATTTGGGGGATAAGGTTTGTTGTTTGGATTATGAAGTTTGAACATTGAATCCTATGGCAATGCTGCAAGGCATGCCCAACTAAGGAAGCCTGTTTCCTGGCTGATAATGCTATGATTTATTGAGTAAGGGTATATATGTAAATGTCTTGGGTTTTGCCTTGGAAACGCAAAGAAAGGGACTTTGGTTTTATTTTATCAGTTACCTTGAGTATGTGCAAGTAGCTGATGTGGCTGTGACCCTAACTAAGTTTCTTAAGAAATACTTGGTAAGTTGCAGCTATCCCACTTGCTGGCTTCTTCTCAGCATTAGAGTTCTTCACTTTTAATTGCCCATGCCTTTTATTTTATGTTAATCAAGTTTATCCAAAGCCAATTTTCTCCAATATTAGCATTGCTTGGTCGTGTTTTTTTTAATTTGTTTTTTGTTTTTGTGAAAATAGTGTCATGACTTCTCTGTGACACTTATTAAGTTTAGATCCATAGCATTACTGAAATTGGTTCACATTGAGGCTCACTATGTCAACTGGCTTAAGACAAAGCCTGGTCTCTTCCAAAGTTTCGTTTGTGCTCTGCACTTGAAATCGGTCATCCTACTTTAGTAACCGTACTAACATGTGTTACAATTTGTTTAACATGTTACTGTGTAGTGATTCTATTACCTGATAATGTTGTAGTGTTTTAGCACAACTTTATTGGGCTATAAAATAGAATGTAGATAGAATGAAGCTGCAGATTCTTTAGCTTGTCAGCGATACAATTACAAGGCTTGCATGCTAATTGCTTCAAGTGTTGGCATATGGTATGGGAGACTATGCTTTTGTTTTTGTGAGCATATTACACTCTTTAATCCATGTTAAGTACGATTATTAGGATAGAATAAGGAGTACTTTCAGGTCTTGAAGAAAGCAGTTAAAGCATGTAGGGGATATGTAGCCATCTCTTTTCATGGCCTATCCCTCGATGCTTGTTTGCGTAAAGTGCGTGATTGATGAAAAGGGGGGCACGTTTCTCTCAGTAAGTCTTAGATGCGTCACGAGTTATTTTGTTGGATCGTTTATATGATCAACATGAAATCTTTTCATTTGGCTGAATTTCAAATCACAAAAATATCGTTACTTCTCGTTTCTAACGCGAAATTGCACGCCCCTCGATTGATTCGACAAGTTTCGAGACGAGAAGGAGATCCATCTCGTTCAAACGAGACGAGAATGAATTTCGAGACGCAGAACCTTTCACACAATAGCGGCCTAGACGGACTACCGTTTTCGTTTGCTCATCCTTGCTTTTTGCCGAACGGATATCTAAGAGCCAACAAGAGATTAGCGGATAAGGAGGGATTAGCGGAGCTGCCGGCATCAGGGCTAGGATTAATTTTGTGAGCTAAAGTAAAGATTACCCAATATGGATAATCTATAAGCAAGCGTTATGGGAATTATATTTACTTGTACCTTTCAACCACCAACCGAATATGTACAACAAGTATCTAGAGCTTATGAAGCGAGACAATCGCCAGAAAGTATTTGGGATTTGACCCATACACGGCTATTCTAAGGACTGATTTATCCTCCTCTAATTTGTCCTACACCTAGTTCCTAGATTGTGCTTACTACCGTAGACAGTGCTTTTATTTAGATTCTGCACTGAAATTTTTGACATGCGAATCGTATGCCGTTGCTTTATACCTTAGTATTGTCTTTCCTGTCTTAGCAAGGCACTCGAATCACCAATATCGACTCAACACTGCTCATTTCTTGCCAATATCGATCGACTACCGTTCAGCAAACGTCAGCCAAAAAAAAGAATTCGAAGCGCTATGCATAGTTAACCAGCTTTAGGCCCCAGAGTAGGAAGAGTGTAAGGTAAGAATAAGCAAGTGTAAGCTTTTGATTTTGACGAATTTAAAGCCTGAAAAACGAGGCCCTTGGCTAGTTTTGGCGCTGTTAAAGACGCGAGCGGGGCTACGGTAATTTTGAAATCGTATAAAGATTTTTTTAAATTTTGACATGCGCTGCGATGTCCGAGCGAGATCGTTTTCCAGGGATTGACGATCGACTTTGCAGCTGGCAGTAATTTGTCGCTTATGACCGTTGTACTCAAACTCTATGGACGCATGTCGATCGATGTCGATCAATAATGATCTAATGGGCAATTTCGAGTTCAAAAAGTAGGTCGCTTAGCGATCACGGTGTTGAAAATCGTTTCTTTCGATGGAAGGCTATGAGCTAGGTTTCAACCAAAGCTTTTATGCTAAGTTTATGAGCAAATTTCGGTTTGTTTCCTAGATTTTATACCGCGGAGTGCTCTATCAAAGGTGTTGTGTGGTTGGTTTTATATTCTAAGTGACGCAATAGCTTTCTACCGTGAGTATGGCTTGTGTTTGCATGTGAATATCCATTGTTGTGGCGTATTTTTAGCAAAGCCGTCATGATGGTTTGGTATTAGCTTTTTGTTTTATCTCAGAGTGAGTATGGATTATAATGTGGTATATCTAAATGCGCCGAGGCCGCCCTTAGTTGCATCCGGAACGGGTTTTCAATTGATCTCGCCGAAAGGCCGTGACGAAAACATTGTATTATTGAAGCAATCCAATGATCTTTGCTTCCTAAGTCATCCGTCATCCAAATTTTCGCTCAGCTGGAAGCCTCTGTCTGGAGCTCAATCAAATGACATTCTTCGCGAAAAATTTACTCGGAAGTTTTTAGGAAAAGGACTTGAAGATAATTGCGTTGTATATCATTTTCCGGATTGCATACTTGACCTGCAATATTGCATTCAGCGCGACACTGTATACACGCTGCTTCAAGACGGGAGCATTTACGCATTGGCAATGGATTCTGTTCGAGTAAAGTAAGTTGCGTTTGCCAAACCGTTCGCCGCATGTGCATGTTGCTGCCTGATTGACGTCTTTTCCCTGTTGTTTCTTCTTTACTCTCAGCATTGATTTCACTATTTTCCCATGCCACAGGAGTTATTTCATTGTAGGTATATGATTATTATCTATTCCTCGTTAAATTTTCGACGTGGCTTCTTCAGAAGCTATGCTTGCTGTTTAGGTTAAAAACTCATTCGCATCAGATGATCGTGCAAGACGAGAACGACGTATTTGCTGACCTGCTCAAAGTGTCGTCGCCTATGTTTGTTTTAGATGCAGTGTTGTCGAATACCATTGGTGCTGCTTTATTAAAAGTTAGCGCGTGTGTTCGGTTCTTTGTGCGGGACTCTGTCCTCATCGCTCTTTCGGTTCATTTTGGGCACAGTTCTGTTACTTTGGAAACGCTAGCTCCGTTCGCCAGTGATCATTTTGGGAGTGGGAGACTCATAAAAATATCGTTGCCTTTGCCACCAGCAGAGAAAAGATCTTTGCAGTTTTTCTTGATACAGCCTTCTGAAAGCGGCGCTTTCAGTGGTTGTTTGCAAGTGTGTACATCCTTGTATCAAAGATTGTTTCCCGAAACTCTGTCCATGCTTGGGGAAAGGTTTGTTTATCTGTTAATTTCTCATGACGGCGTAGTTAAGTATATGGTGGATGCTCAGAATGAGTATAACGGAGCCAAGATGGGCGAACCTGCTATACAGTTGTTGTGTGACCTTGAACAAGCCGTGAACGGTGTGCAGGTCCTGTCTGTATCCACCTTGAAGGATCTCACCGACAACACTTTGTCTGGGTTGGAATATCAACACTGTCGTAATTACGTCAGTGCTTGTGCGCAAGAAATTAGAGATCAGCTTATGCCTAACAATTGTTTAGCTATTGTGGGATGCCATGGTAAAGTTCTGTTTTGGTTTACTCAGGATGTCTTGCCGTCGAACCACACATGTTTTGACAGTGTCTTGCCTTGTCCAGTGGAGCGTGTGTCATCCGTTGGCGATACGGCCGCAATTGCCAGCAAGCGTAACGTCTATTTGCTGAGATGCGTTTTGATACTGGCTGTTGACTCGCGCAACCTTAACGCGAAGAGCATCAAGAAAACTTTGGCTTTATTTCCACAGTTTGAAGTTTTGCAATGCTTTCCTATATTTCCGATAGCTTCTCTTCTTATATTGACAGTGAATGGAGGCCTCAGGATGTATGGCCATTCTCGAACGGGTAGAGTTGTCTCCGTTGATTTCCGTGAGGTGAAGCAAAAAATTAAAAAACAAAGACCGCTGTATGAAGAATTCCGCAAAGTCTTGCAAGGATTAGATCTCGTAAACGGCAGTATATCGCACACCAACGGTTTGGCTCTAGAACGTAATGCAAAATTGTCGCAAATTAATGTTGCAATGAATGTGTTTTCGGCGATTATGCAGTGCCAAAAGCCGCTAAGCCACTCGTCTGTTACTTACTGCAACCTGTTGCCAATATCATGGTCAGTTGAATTAGCTATGGTCAAGGGTAAACCTAGAGTCCTTTTCCGTGGAATCATGAGGAATGAATTACGTATGCCTCTGACAGGAAAGTTTCATTTATCTGTCAAATACTATTTTATACCTCGCGCTGAGTCCGACAGCGTCCGCAAATTGGTTTTCTATGAAACATTCCTTATAGATAATCTAGCTGAATCCGAGAGTTACAATTTCAAAGTGCTTGTAGATGAGGATTGCGTTTTCTTTTTTCCTATTAAAATGGATTTTTATTTAAGCTATGTATCTCATGAAGGAGATCTAGACAGGAAGTTCGCGCATGGTGGAAGTGTGTTCCTGTCATCCGCTCAAATCACCGTCACCTGCTTCATCCGTGTAAAGAAGCCACTTCGCCATTTGGTAGTTGTCAGCCAAGGACCAGCGGGAAATGATTGTTGGGGCCATGGTACCCCCTTCTGCCCGAAGTCGCAACCGTGGCGGTTCACGGTGTTGCTCTCGCTGAGCACTATTCGAAACTTAATCGGAGACGTGGGAGCTGACTGTGGCAGACTCCTGCTTCAGCTTTTGCAGATCATTTGTCATGGCGTTGAGGTTGACAGCAGCCATACCAGCGGCGGCAATGTTACGTTAGAGTGTTGTGGATGTTGCTGTCTTAGTGTTAATGTGGCCCCCAGGCCACCTGGGGGTGAAAGTCATTATATTCTGATACTCGAAAGTGAAAACCTCTTTTTATTGGTAAATGTCTATGAGCTCGTTCTGCGCAAGGTAAGGTATTGATGCTGCGACCATATTTAATGTATGCAGAACTACGTATGAATATATATATATATATATATATATATATATATATATATATATATATATATATATATATATATACATACATATACACATGTATATAGCTAGAGAGATTAAGAGAGAGATAATAAAAAAATAGCAACCACGCAAAGA
>QQSS02106524.1:0-16593 GCA_003687565.2 Craspedacusta sowerbii
GTATGTATGTATGTATGTATGTATGTATGTATGTATGTATGTATGTATGTATGTATGTATGTATGTGTGTATGTACGCATGTATGAAGCTTAGAAAGTTGGTGTACAGTCCAGTGAAGGTGGATTTGTGGTAGACATTGGTTAAACTCTTAGCTTTAATCAAGAAATGGTAACCCACCCTCTACAGCAGGCTCACGTGTAAATATAATGTTGGGATGCTTGGCATTTATAAAATTGTAAAACTTATCAGCATCCTCATTGTTATGAAAGACCAGACAATATCGCCAACATGAAATAAGATAATATTTAACTAGCCGACCTTTATCTATAAGTTTGCCTCTCTAATGCATATTTAGGACCTTTCTTGAGAACATCATGATATGTTGTGCCAACATTCTATCTGAGAAAAAATTTATACTGATTACGAACTCTTTCCGAAAGAAAATTTATGCTCTTAATTGCTAGTGTATTAGCGCTTCGCTCTTCCGAAAGACATGCTTCCGCTATCGATAATGATGAAACAAATTTTATAGATTTTGTTTTCACGTGTGTTTATGGTCGTTAATCTAAATTAACATGTCAAACTGACAAAGATAATCTAGCTCATAAATACACAAGCTAAATAAACCGAAGAAAATTAAATAAGAAAAATGTCCCCAATTTTCTAATAGCCAGTTTTATGAAAGATAAACCCCACTAAACCGAGAGGAATTAGAAAAGAGAGACGTTAAATTTCCGATTTTCTAACGACCAGTTATATAAATTAAAGCAGCTCAAATCTATTCAGTAAGTCTTCAAATTTCAAAACTTTCGACGTTGCAAAACACATTTAGAGCCATCCCAATTTTTATATATTTAACTCGAAGAGACTTGCGTTGGCAGTTGTCTTAATATGCTCAGGAAGTGCGTTCCAAACCCTTGGGCGATAGTGCCCAAATTTCGTGAACCAAAAGCAACTTGGTTTGGTTTTGGCATGGGAAGTTTAGGGGATATCTGGGCGAATGCTGTCTGTTTTTTTTTTTTTTTTGGCATTAGAAAAATTTCTTTATATATGCACTGGGTTCATATAGTTTGATCGTTTTAAATGCTTCGTACACAAGTCTTGTGGATACTACTGGGCATAGGCGCTTCGTAACACCACGTAATACGTCGGATACGTTATTTAACTAAACAAAAGGGTTCGCCTTAGAACAGCGGCATATTGGGTGCTTCGGGTTAGAATGATCATTTTCGACCCATGAACCAAAACTTTACGTAACTTTCGGCAGCACACATCCAGTCTTGGTCAAGACCGTTGTCATATTTAAGCAGTGACATGTCATAGAAGAATTGGCTGATAGACGGTGACACGCGCTGCAAAGCATCTATCTCTATTGAAGACGTCGCCTAAGAACAAGTGCCTTTTATGGAAATTTATAATTTTTCAGGAACTCCTGCGTGATTCAAATCTGTACGCCACTTAGGATTTCATTAGCAAGAAACTCGCCATTGGTTGTCCTTAAATGGTCTCCGAAAGATCACATAGGCTCCACGTATCATGGCGGGTTTTTTAATGAACGAAAGTTTTGAGGACTGAGATTATTAATACGATGTTATGCAGCAACTTCGACACTGCGCATGGTTTCGTCTGCACTCTGTCCAAAATTATGCACATCTGCAGGACTTTTATTAGTTGAGATTCATCAACTTTTGTCGAGAACCTTTCGTGGCTCACAAAGAAGTCTTTAAAATTTTGGTGTTCTATCTGCCTATTTTTTTCAGCTCTTGATGTTGTCGGCCATTCTATTGGCATGGAAAAAAGAAAACTTTTTCCAAGTCGATGCTAATTCCTCTCAAATTTCGCAAATTTCGACTTGGTCGCAGGTACAAAGCAAGGCCCAATGCTCTTCAAGCTCAGATATGCTAATCTAGTATGCCTCTACTAGGATACAACGCTTTAGTTTTGATTTTATTGCTTGGCTTATTAATTCGTCTTTAATAGATGGCCTTATAATTTCTTATAATTCTATAATTTCGTATAATTTCTCGCCTTATAATTTCTTCCGCAACAGTGGATCGGGGAGGGGACATCGATGACTTGACACTGGTGGTTCACGTGGGACAAAGATGACGGCGGAAGTCTTTGACTCGTCACACATGTGCATCGCCCACACCAACTAATTGCTGCGATATACTATAATTAAAAGTAATTCTGCCACTCGTGTGTCATACCGATCCAGTCAGTGGATCAGTCATAAGGAGGTAGTCCATTCAAAGTTCAACCGCGAGACTTTAGTTGAAACGAAGCGTGATGCAGTAGAAGTACCGGGGAAATACCATTAAATGAGCATGAGTATCGACGATGCAAAGCAATGGTCGTTCATATTGAATCTACACCCAGCAGATTGTGCGAGCAGCATTTTGCGTCAATGCCATCCAGGTAATGTCTTCAATGTCCACGGATTCATTTTTCCGATTATTCCACGCCGCATGATCATATTATCGTCGGCTTGCCAAATGAATATGGCGGGCAGACCTTTTCCTTGCTGTGTGGGCATAAATAGCATCGGGAAAATCTTATGATCGTTTGATTGTGGTAAATACGGTTCGTGAATTTCTCTTACCTTTGGTGAACAACGATTTACCGCACCACGTTTCAGCGCATTCCTTTTTGGCAACCTCTTTTCAGCCTACCCCGATTTAGCGCAGTCGCGTTTCAGCGCAAACACATTTCAGCGCATCACTACATAGCAGGTAGTCTTTGCAGCGCATCGCATGCAGACTTTCGTTTATTCCAGTTCTTCTTCATTGACATCACAATTGTTTGAAAATATACAGTAGCAATCAGCGATTTCTGCAGCAGATATTTGTGAGTTTTTTCGTTTTTAACTAAATATCTACGACCGGGTCACTGTTAAGTGCTTTTGACCCCCTGAATCAGAATATATTTCAAAAAGATACAATAATATTAAGACATTAATATATTTTTCTTTCATACACCTGCACATAAAATGTTAATCGCCTATCAGAACAAGCGCGAATTTTAATGATATAGCTAGCAATAGCTTGATTACATGCAAAGGAAAGAATACAATTGCTATTGAATTATCTGTACGTTAGGTTATCTTGCCCCAGATTACTTAATTAAATCTGCATCCGCACTCCAACCCCTTGCATTGGTTATTCGGAACCTGAAAGCAAGTATTTGAAAAACTTTCAAACCACGTGTTTTAATTTTGAAAAGCAGCTGAAACTATTGAGTACTTTTGAGAAGCATGTTGTGTTCAGGAATTGCAAAGACAGGGAAGGACGGGCAACCCATTCTTGCGCTAAAACGCCGTGAAGTGAGTCGAGTTGCGCTGAAATGTGGCTGTGCTTAATTGTGGTGCGCTGAAATGTGTTTGCGCATAATTGAAGTGCGCTGAAATGTGGTTGCGATGAAATGTGGCTGCGCCTAATTGAGGTGCGCTGAAATCTTAGTGCACTTAATTGTGGCTGCGCTGTAACGTGGTGCGCTGAATTGTCTGTAGACCTTACCTTTACCCTACATGGCATTCCTTGCAGTCTTAACTCGTTTAAAACGTTAAAGCTAATCAACAGCTCATCTAAGACTGTTCTAGATCCTGATGAACTTGGCTAGACTTCCGACTTTATTATGTAGCCATACTGTGGCTCAGCCTTAGATCCGTTGTGTACTCGTTTATTTAGTCCATTTCTTACAACGGAGAGACGATTGATGCTGTTGTCTTGGTCGCAGACTTCTAAGGACTCAAACTGGGATCGTTGTTAGTTTAATCGAAGCTTATGACCTCTCTTGGTCTTATCGCGCCCTTTTCTCATTCGGGCTCAGCGACGATGTGGCGAACTTCTCTAAAAGCAACGGAAACAATCTTTCGCCTTCACAACTTTGCCTTTATGGATTCGTCTCATTCCGCTAGCAAATGTGATCAAATTGTGATTGTTAATTCTTTTCCTATCCTCCTCGGCACCTGTTGCGCATCCCCTGTGGGCTCCTTCTCGTCCAAACTTCCCAAGACTCGATTGTCAGGTACTACCTGTGCTACCGATATAATATATTATATATTATATATTATGTTGTGATGCAAGTTTGTGTCACCTACTTAGACCACCTACGTCACCTAGAGAGTCAGAGGGAACTAGAACATGTAATAGACGTTACTGCTATCATCATATTACAAGACTGAACAAGACTTGCGTATACTATGAGTACCTACATATGGAAAACTGGTAGGGTAACTTCCCACAATTTTGATGTTGCGGTCGGGCCTGGGGTTTGTGACTATGTAAGGTCGAGCATGGTTAGGGCCATCGAAGAAAAGTTTCTAGCCTTCTAGAATTGCTGAAACGCTCGTAATTGTCGTTGGGATCCTTGGTCCATGGCCGTTACGGCACTGCTGCTAACTGCCGTTACGGCAGCCGAGGCGAAACCGTACGTGCTTCCCATCTTCGCTTGAAGCCTTTGCACGTGACTAGTAGTAGATCAGCTGAGCGTTGCTGTTCAACCTTTCATTATAGATCAGGGGCCCCCAACTACGGCCCGCGGACCAGATCCAGCCCTTGAGGCCGTGTATTGCGGTCCACGGATGCATTCGGACGAAAATTTGTAATGCGTTAAAGGTCACGCTTCTAACTCGCGAATTAAATACATTAATATTGTGTGATTTTACTGGTGGCAATCGACCTGTCTTTTGTCCGCACGTCTGTTTTGATTCTAATTTATTTGATCTCGACTCTTCATCCGGCCCCCGAACGGCTGTGTCCGTTAATACGGCCCGTATGCTAAGAAGTTTTGGGCCCACATTTAAAGCTGATACTAATTAAAATTGTATTGGGCAATTTCAACAAGTATCGCTCATAGTGATATTCGTAGAGGGCGGGATTTGAGGTGCGAATCAAGGTGACGTTATCGGGTTTGTTGTGACGTCACCGGGTGTGTTGTGACGTCACCAGGTGTTTTGTGACATCATCAGGAGTGCTGTGACGTCATCGGGTGTGTTTCTGCAATCGGGCTTAATCGTCTTGCTGTGCTTGGGCTGGGCTAGCTAATAATTTACCTTGCCTGGAGACTTGTAGCGGAGGTACTAGATAAAATACCCTCTTCGGTATCTCCGACGCGCAGAATGGGTTTGATAGCTGGGGACGGGTACCAAATCACGTGTCATCTCAGGTGTACAAAGAGACCCTTTTTAGTAGAGACATATTAGGATTTTTTTGGTGGTATTCGAAGAATTTTTGCTGCTAGCTTTTATGACTTCCTAGGCCCGGTGTGCAACAAGCATGTTTTAGGAACTGCTTCTTTAATCGGTCATATAAACTTGTTCTCTACAGGGTACGACTGGACTTCGGTAACGATGCCTTTCAGGAGTTCCGGTTCAATGAGACACAAGCCTCATGTCAAGCGCCCAATGAATGCTTTCATGGTTTGGGCGCAAGCTGCCCGTAGAAAACTTGCCGATCAGTTTCCACATCTCCATAATGCCGAGCTTAGCAAAACTCTTGGCAAGCTGTGGCGGATGCTGAGTGAGGAGGACAAGAAGCCTTTCATGGCCGAAGCGGAGAGACTACGGTTGAAGCATAAGAAGGACCATCCTGAATACAAGTACCAACCTCGGCGCAAGAAAAGCCTAAAGGATGGGTCTGGTGACCAGGGTGAAGCCGAGATCACTGCGTCAGATCTCCTCCGCGTGATAAAAGGAGAATCTCTTCCCGCTAAGCGGTCAGGGTCTAAATCCCTACTCGGTAGTCCACCTGGGGACGAAACCGAGTGCAGCCCGTCATTCCGTGATGCCAGCCCCAAGTCGAGCTGCTCGTCGTCCACGAATCCACTAAGCCCGAACGAGTCTCGAGGCTCAGCTCTGATGCGTGCCTCGGTCGACACGTACGGATCTAGCACAAGCGTGAGCTCCATTCGAGAAGAAGGCGATGTTGCCAACAGCGCATTTTCACGAGGGAGTAGTAGTGGAGATGTTTCACCAACTGCCAAACCCAGTACCAATGTAGCAGGCAACTTCATCCCTGATTTTGGACTTGAAGACTCGATAGTGCTTGATCAGTATCTAGGCCACGCTACGTCCTCTTCGGCATCAGCTTGTCTTGCTGCCCCTACCACCGGTGCTTATAGGGCTCCGGTTGCGGACGCGAAGCAAAGCCAGTCTATTGAACTTGGAGCGCATTATTGGTCGGCTGTCCATCAAGTCAACAAATCATGCGAACTCCAGCCGAACATCAGCCAACATTTTAACAAGTCTATGAACATGGCTCGAATGCCCGAAGTGATTTATCCGTATTCCAGCGACTTTCAAAGTCAAGGAAACTCGTGCGACTTCAGCGCGCAGAGCTCAACTTGCGGATCACATGAAGCGGTAGCAGAAGTCAATCAGCTGATGGGCAGTGGACGTTCCGGTAAGGATGACAGTCCGGCCATGATTCGAAGTTCTTCTGACCGGTTTTACAATCGGTATTCACCTTATCCGGTCAGCAATCGCTTAAGCAGCCCGGACACCGCTGGCTTCTCCTCGTCGCCCTTTGCCATGACAACATACTCCGACTATCAGGCCTCGCTAACCCATCCAAGCATGTCACACAGCAGCATCCGAAGCGGCTTGTACCAGGAGGCAAGCCGGCCTTTGGTTGCCTCGTTGCCAAACCCGGGCAGTGCCGTGTTGGGTAGCCTTCATCGTTTGCCCCATTCCGCGGCACCCGTTACTGACGCGGAACCGTTTTCATTTGTGGACCTAGGGTGTAGTTACACAACCTTCCCGCCGTATTCGCATGCAGACCCGACCACCACATGGGTTCCAACCACGTATCCCTCAGAATCATTGCCCACGACGACTACTGGTTATTAAAACATGTTGAGTATAAACACGTGGAGCGAAGTTATGCTAAACTTTGGTTATTTTTCTGAACACCACTGCTAGTCAACGTAGGTATCACATGGGAATGAGCAGTTTCGTGGTGCAAAAGCGATTTACGTTGGGAACGCAGTATTGTTGGCACAAGTTATAGTGCAAGAAGTAGAAAGTGCAGATATTCTATGACCTTCTGGCAATCTTTAAGCGTTGTGTAATTTGTGTGTTTCTGCTACAAGTCGGCAGATATTTGCTTTGCAAGCGCATGATCAACGGTCGCACTCTAGTCCTCGAGGGTATCAAGTTTATGTTGCTTACTGATTAACTTCCCCCCGTGCTTGCCCTGCCGATAGTGTTCTAAATACGCTAGGATAAATGTCTATATAAAGCTTTATAAATAACTTAGATAATAACTTTGCATCGCTTAATGTGTTTTGATTTTCACAGGGATCTAGTCCTCTGGCGTCCCGTTTCGCGTATTATTTGCCGCCGATTCAGGATTATGGTGGAATGCTAATCACCCTTTGTGCCAAGTCTTAGTTATGATATTGTATGTATATATGTCTACTATCATACGCCAGGTTATACCTTTATGTGAAGCTGTTGAAGAGTGTGTAGAAGTTCTTGTACATATTCATCGATTCACGCGACATTCACATACGCTTTACTTAACTTTGTTCAAAGACTTTTCTAGCAACTTAAAGTAATGTTTATAGAATGCGAAACAAGAATAGAGCAGTCTTATTGAGACTATTAGTTTTGTTGATTATCTTCGCCGCGGACCGCACTGAATAGCGCCACGAGAGGTCTCTGGGTTTGTGGCATGCCAGGGGTTCGGCGGGGGTAGGCGGCCGCACTGGAGGATTGACTAGAAGTATACTACGCTTATGCGTACATATCCTAAGTATACATTTACATATATAGATTGGAAGTATACATATACTGACAACGTCGACTCGGGGGGGGGGGGGCCTGACGCTCGAAAGAAGATATTGCCATGCTTGGTGTCGTTTCCTTCTATGGGTTTGATCGCTTCTTTTTTTATGCAGTTACTCTCGCTTTAGCGGTCATCAGATTTCCTATTTCGATGGTGTGGGAGGACGATTTGTCTCTGGTTGGAATGATTTCTGCCTCGACGAAAGATTCATTGACCGATTTATTCGTTACCGCTATATTACTAAAACTACGATTGGAATTTTGATTTCAAGCTCCTTGACGAAATGAAAAATCCCAATACGAACTATACCAAACTCATCAACTCAAGTTTTTGATTTGCGGAAACTCATCTAATATCACAGCCATTTAATTACATAAAATGCAAAGAAAACTTACCAAATCTTCTCCTCCACAATCTGACGGTTTCAGGCTTATTTCTGAAGTGCTGTCTGCTCTGGTACCTCTTGCTCTGCTCACATTCGTCGGATTACCGTAAATAAATCGTTATGGAGACCTCTCATTCACTCAACAAAAGATGCCTTGTTTGCTATATGCGATCGCATATAATGCAATTCTGGCGTCGTTAAAATACCCGCTGACGATAACTTGGACACAATTATCAATACATACTTGTTCATGGCATGACCATTAAGATTCCACTCGATAGAATTTACAATATATGAATTACAATTTAGGCACGCATATATACGCATCGATGTTACCAGATTAAAGAACAATGCATCTATTGTAATTGGCGCTATTCGAACGCGTCTAAAATAGCAGCACCCACGCCTGCTAGCTTAAACAATGTCAGAGCAGTAGTCTTAGCATCCGAAATAGATGACGCAAGAGACGCAAGAGCTCTATGCCTGCTAGAATTCTGCAAAGGTTGACTAACGTTCAACGAAGTGCGTCCCAACCACTAAACCGAATTAGTCCAGCAGCAAGAAGTATGCACAGCCTATATGCAATCTCGCGTCGAGCCCCACCCACTCTCTCTCTCTCTCTCTCTCTCTCTCTCTCTCTCTCTCTGTCTCTCTCTCTCTCTCTCTCTCTCTCTCTCTCCCTCTCTCTTTCTCTTTCTCTCTTTCTCTCTCCCTCTCTCTCTCCCTCTCTCGTTCTCTTTCTCTCAAAGTTGAAGAATGGTAGAGAAATTTATGAAATTCAATCTTTCTATCTGTAAATGGGCGAGGGATAGAGAAACCTCGTCGCGATTAAAACGCGTTAGGGCCTTTATCGATTAGAAGCACTGCGCCAAAAACTTCTCGACGAACGATGCAGCAGACAGCAGCTTTATGTATAGTTCTATTTGCTATAGCTTATCTAGTATAAATTTAGTTTGGCTTTTTTATTTTAATAGTAAAATTTTAAATAAATTACAATAAGTTAGTTAAAATTGAAATAAAATAAATTAAAGTAAATTGAAATTAAATGAATTACATATTCAAAATATGTATATATTATTTAATATATAGTTTATTTGTAGTTATATGTAGTTAGATTAATTATATAGCTTTGTAGTTAGATCAATTAGTCTCCACGTCGAGGATCCACTGGGGTTCTCTGGGTTCCTGCTTTGAAAACTTGACGTCAATGCTGTGATTTAGTTAAGTTCAAGACATAACGTCTGCATCTCCGGGCAATCGGTATGTTACGAATAGCATGCACATGTTCCATTCTACTTTCGATGCTGTTTGCCTAACTTGGGCGTAGCTAATTTTCTTGGGCATTGAGCCCAATTCACAGTGAAATACTTGTCTTTGGAGCAGCGAGTTGCGCCAGGTGAAAATTCTGAAGTTGCAAAACGCCAAGACGAAAGAAACGACGGCGAACAAGGCGTTAAGCCTAAACGTTTTCAAAGTTTTGATAATTGAGCGCTTGAATTACATATGCAGATGTCATTCAGGTACTATTGTTACATGTAGCAGCTTTTCCTCCTTACGCACAGTGCGTAAGCACGGATTACTCCTTTTCGCAATTTATAAACAGACCTATGGTCTGTCTCGTCCTATTGCCTTTGCTATGAAGAGCCTTCCTTCCCATTTAGCCATCTAATTGTATTTACCCACACTTTTGCTTATTGGGAAAACTTTATCATGAATCTTGCATCTTGAACCTTGAATAATGAAATGCAATTGTTGGAACCGCTGCTTAATTTTCTCGGTTAAGCCGTTGACACGAACTGTCAACATGCGAACTTAGGCAAAGTCGGTCCTAGCCGGTACTTGTCAGCTATTACGGCAACTTTATTCCGAATATGTCTAAGGTGCTTACGAGCGCTTGCATCGATTGCACTAGAAGGAGCTAAATGGACATGGACGGATACTTGTGATGAAGCTGACATAGTTGCAAGCTCATGCTGAGTAAGCAAAAAAAAAAAACAACAAAAAAACACACAAAATATTGGTCTTGCTTTCCTTCTTTCGCCTGATCTCGAAAGAAATGATGAAGCTCAAACGCGACGCAGGTCTATTCTAAATCAGTTGGAGCTGCGTTGATGATTGCGATTTCTAGTGCATGAAGAAAGCGAATCTCTGTGGATAGGTTAACATTTGTTTCTCTCCTTGCAAGAATATCGTTTGTGTGCCACAACAAAACAAAAGTTTGCCCGAGCCTGGAGACAGTACCATACGGGTTGTAGCTATGACAACGTTTGAACTTCCATATACTTTAAAGAGATTGTGTTACCTATGAGTAAGACGACAACATGAAACATTTTCCCCAAGCATTTTCGAGGCTATTCTCTACTAGCTAACCCGCCTCCATAAAAATGTCATTTTCATGATCTTTAAACCTCTCATGTTATATAAAAATTCTTCTATATGAATTTTCCTTTTAATTCTTAGACTTCAGAGCGTTAACACTCATTTAACCATTTCAGGCCAAGTGCTTGTCTCAAAGCTTCTGCGAGGACGTCTCCCACTAGAGTTTCTATTTCGATAGACAATGCTAATAAAACTTTCGCTGCGCTAGACGCGATGCGTCTGGTAAGAGCTCATTTGAAGAGCAATGTGGCTTTCATTTTTCCTTACGTCGTTCGTCTAGACTTCCTTGCTAAGCTGGCAATCTGCGACAACATGGAATGTATACAACGCGTTCCTGTGAAGCGCTATCATTCGCCAAATTATTTCAATCGCATAAAAAGCCGTACATGGAAAGATTTCGCCTTTAACTGGTTCGATAGAGGGCAAGAAAGGAATTTTGATCTTGCAAAAGCTGTCATTTACATGTGCTTCGTGCCGAAATTAATGAGGATCATTCTTGAAGACGTTGCGTACAAATTGTTGTGCCATGTTGTTCGTGGAGAAAGTAGCTCGGCAGATTTTTTAAAACGGAGCTTTTAAAACATAGCGATTCGAAATCTTTTTATAGCTGTGCCTTTTTTTACATCTAACGCAGTTATAAGGCAAGGATTTTCAGACGAGGCACGTTGAGTTGGATCTTGAATTGCCTTTGAAAATAAAACGAGTCCGGCGTTTTGTACAGCAAGCGACCAATTTCCTACACTTGATATTTGGCCATCGACTAGCGCTTCTTCTCATTTCTGCACAGATGCCGTGGCAGCGTTGCCGATCAGGGCTAGGTAGTGGCAAACGATTCACGCAGGCATGGGCAAACCGACGAAACAACGGTCTGCTGGCAAGAAACAGCTTTTCCCTAGACTTGCTCTCAGGTGAGTTCTGAGGGATTGTATGACCACAGATTCTTTTCTTTTATTTTAGGACAGGTAGGGACGGAGGAGAGGGAGGAGGGTTTGGAAAGGTGATTCAAACCAGTGGCATGGAAGCTATATCCACCATGTCACTTCCCTCTGTAGTTCCTCCACTTAGGCAGTCGATGAGACACATTCTCCCTCCCCCTCCGGCGCAAGTCTGCTATTGTATCGAGCGTCTTTCATTCTTGTGCGTGTGTGATGATAGGATGCTGACCTCGCACGCCAGCATCCGGTTCTCCATTTGCACGTCGCACACTAGTCAGCCTGGAGTATACACGTTCATGATCCAGCTGCCTACGAGGTTACTTTGGTGAAACGGCTACCATCGGTTAGGAACAACAGCAAGCTGTACCATCCTGCATAAATACTATGTCTTGCTAAAGTCTTTGAGTGCAATGTGGATACACCATAATGGCAGCGAGAGCAACTTTTGTGATCAAGTGCACTGTTTAAATATGTCTTTTGCTAAGTTCGAAAGGAGTGCTTCCGGTCAAAATGGTGAACGATATCCATATGCTTATTATGCACAAGAGCAATTACTGATACATATATATATATGCATACCTATGTCCGTACATATTTATTACAGAGTCAAGGAATATGTATATATATATATATATATATATATATATATATATATATATATATATATATCTATATATTTTCTGTAAACAAATTTGAGATAAGAGATTGTCCCACTTCATGAGCGGTGGGTGGGTTGGCCTAGCATTTAACTCATCCACAGACTAGCACATATTAGTGTCCATCTACTTCGACAGGAAAAGAAAATCGCTCGACTCAGAACACTGTCAGAGATGTGCACAATTCCTTAGCTGTGTGTTTACTTCGCGCACGATAAAGACGCATATACGATAAAGTGTGCATCCAGCTCTATCGTCTGCGAGCTTGCAAACCTATTGCCGCTATCCTCTACCAGCTTGCGTTTCTGCTGAAGACTCTTGCATCATATTGCAAATGGAGTTTCTCTCTTCTCGATCATAACTATTTATCCCAAATAGACAAATAATTCGGTATCTCACTGTTTATGTCAAAAACGAAGTCAAAAATCCCTTGGTATTTTACCAGCCATAAGCGGCATCCTCCGCATTTTGGTAAGACTTAAATAGCGAAAACTAGCGCATACCTAGCAACATTTTATTTGCAGACGTTTCGGCTAACACCGCAGCCATCATCAGTGTTTACATATCTATGTCTAAACGAAACATATCAGTTACAAGATAAAGAGGTTATTGCAATTACGAAACAGAAACGCAAGTTTAAGCAAAAGGTTTCGCCTTCACTGAGTCCGATTGAACGTGCAGTAATGGTCTCATCTTCTGAATAAAAAGCATTTCGTTACTAAGGCAATCGAACTTCGAATTGCACTTCTTAAGGATTCGCTGCCAGCATGTGGTTGGCAAGGTGGCTCGCAGCCGTCTAGACATCAAACTATCACCTGATAAGTGACCTTCAACGCGTTGATGCAGGTGTTGGATGGTCATCCCCACATAACCAGCATCACACTGGTCACATTGAGAATAATACACCACGCACTTTCGGTTGACGATGTCCGGCCTTAGTTCCCTCGAGGAAAGGCACGATGAAAACTTTTTGCTTACAAATGTCGGTTGGATATGGGTTCCGACCTCAGCCACGAGGAGACTAAAGCGATTCTTTATAAAGATTGACTGCTTGGAACCCTTGTAAGGTAACATAAACCGAATAGGTTTCTGATGGGCTTGAATAGAGGACATTTCCTCTTCAAACGGTGAATCTATCGAACACTTTTTCATCATGAACTCATTTAAAACTGAATAAAAAAAACTCCGAGGATATTGCAGACCAGAAAAAACGTCCCCTAGGTGGTCAATTTTCTTTAAGATTCTGTGCCAATCCGAGTTGTAATTGTAGGCTCGATGCAGCATTGTTTTAACTAGGCATTTCTTGTATTTGACGTCGACAAAGCTGTTAAAGTGGAGCAAAAGTCCAGTGTCCGTAGGCCTATGGTGTGTACTGTAACAAAAAAGACCATTTTCAATGGAGAGGGTCACGCCACAGAAAGGAAGAGCGTTCCTTTCTGCAATTTCCATGGTCACTTTCAAAGATCTATGGCAGTTGATGAGGACTACACAAAATCTAGTGGCTTCGTCGATGCTAGGCATGATCTTTAATCTATCATCTACATAACGCCAGTAAAAGGAAGGAAGATGGTTTTTGGCGAGCAGACTTTTCTCTATGGATTTCGTACAGGCATTAGCCACCAGTGGCCCAAGAGGTGATCCCATTGCCACACCATCAAGCTGTTCGTATAATTGGCCATCGAGAATAAAGAGTTGATTTTTTGTTGCAAGCAGTAGCTATCGAAGGTCTTCTTTCTCAATGTTGACGTGGTATGTTGTGTTGAACCAGTCGTTGGTGAATGCCTTGTCAAGGATATACTGAATGTTTTTTTCAGGTGGGACACTGGTAAACAAAGCAGTGACATCATATGAGACAAGAATATTGCCATTTTCAACATATCTAGTACAAAGCTTCTCTCCTGCAAACTTCGCGATATCAGCTATAGCAAATTGGCTCATGGCGAGAGGCTTGAGGAGTTCATCCATTAGTTTTGCCAATTTGTAATTGTACGTACCGCTTGTCGGCCAAATTGGCCTCATGCATAACTTGCCGCTCTTTCGTAGGCCGTAGAGGTGAGGCAGTCTAGATCCGGAAGTTTTTGCTTTTTCATAGAGAGATTCATGAAGGATGCTTTTGATTGCTGAATTAAGCAGCTTTTCGCGCTGAAGCAAGGGATGGAAGTGTTTCGGTGGTCGACCTTTAGATTAGGGACGACAATTGTTGATTGGCCTGAACTTTGACTTATCAAACCCTGATGCTTCTTTAAGTTTCTCCAAATAGTCTGCCTTGTTCATAATCACGACTCCAGATCCTTTGTCTGGTTTAGTGATGACAATGTCTTCTATGAAATACACAGAGAAAAGTCTTCCTTCTTTTTACTGGCGTTATGTAGATGATACATTAAAGATCATGCCTAGCATCGACGATGCCGCTAGGTTTTGTGCAGTCCTCAACAACTGCCATAGATCTTTGAAAGTGACCATGGAAATTGCAGAAAAGGAACGCTCTTCCTTTTTGAGGCATGATCGTCTCCATTGAAGATGCGAGATGCTAGCATTACTAAATGTTCAATCGGACTCAGTGAAGGCGAAACTTTTTGCTTAAACTTGCGTTTCTGTTTAGTAATTGTAATAACTTCTTTTTCTTGTAACTGATATGTTTCGTTTGGACATAGATATGTAAACAATGATGATGGCTGCGGTGTTAGCCAAAACGTCAGCAAATAAAAATGTTGCTATGTACTGCGCTAGTTTTCGCTATTTAAGTACTGTCCGACAAGGATTCTGCTACAGAATTTTGGTAAGACGAAGGTATTCCTATATAGGGTTGTTGCTGGCCTCGTGAACCGAATACCCTACGGCCACTTTGGAATCGCATGGGTAGATGCAATTGAGATCGGGCAAGTTGGCAAATTCAACAGGTCTTTCACCATCTCAGCGCCAGAAACGTTTGAGCCTATGTGGACTTCATCATGACGTGGTAGTGGTCAAAACATGGTCGACCGAGTGGAAGGCAGAGTGAGTGTTCGGTGGGAACTGTACTACATTTTGTCTTGCTACCTAGCAAGCACAGAAGCATGTGGACACTTCAGTTACGCTGATCTGGAACAGAGCATCAAATACGGCCCATTGGTGCTTTGCTGCATGGGTGCAGGCAATTGAATTTGGCTCAGCCATGAATCAGCTACGTCACTCTCAAACGTCAAATGTTTCTTTCTTGAGGCGCTTTTTAGAGACATGGATGGCAAAGCGTATTTCAAATCTTGGCCCATTTCTTTGTACATTACAAGAAACTTGCACCTCTGTACCTGCTTCCAGCGCTCGGCAGAATACACAAGACAACCCGCTGTGTGTACCTAGATATTTGTTTTGCCACGGTGCTTGCCGTTTGTGTTCCCACATTCAAGGCTCCTGGCATAGCGGGTACCAGGAAGCAAAAGATTGAAGCAGAGACAAAGGATTTCGAATTTCAAGTAAAATGCTAGACAATATTGACTCGCAGGTCTTTACCTGGGCGGAAACTGGAACTGAATCGCACAGCTTTATGAAGTTTACGTGCAAAAAAACCTGCTGCCCTCGCATTGCAAGAAATTTTTCAATTCAGCAAGTGCGCGGAGTTGATTTCGAACGATCTCATTTAGCCGATGTGAAGATTTCCTTGATGATACACTTGCCGAAGAATCAAAGTGGTGCCATGCCATGAGGTGTTCGGTTCGCTCGTCTAGCGACCACAGGTAGACAAGATTTTACTCGTGGTGTGCATGATTATTCGGATGAAGTACCTCACCTTTGCGTGATAGTCTCGGCGCATGGAGCAGACGTCAAAACAATCAAAAGTTCTTCCTGTTATGTCAAGATAATGAAGGTTATTATTGTCTGTAGGAGTTATTGTTTTTGCAGTGAGAACATTCGGAACATGCTGGCCATTGTACGAGTATCGACATTACAGACGAAACAGACGACCATCTTAAACTGATTTCATGTACGTGCGCTTCATTATTATTTTATGCATTTATCAGGAAATTACCTTCTTTAAAGTTCCGGTACGTGTGCTCTAAGTCCCTTGTCTAGCACATCCAAGTTCCCAAGAGTTAAGCAACAAGAAGGTAATAGTAGACAACTATTCCTATAGCCATGCAGTAGAAATTATGCACGCATAATCAAAGCATTAGCGAATTGAAAATAACAAATAGGTTCGTATGAAGCAATCGTCTTGCCCAGGAGAAGTGAACAGTTTCAACGATTTCGTTCACAAAGGTTGATTGAACTCATCCCAATACTGATAGACATGCTACTGCAGTTTATAGTTTCTGAGCAATTACCCACTAAAGGGTTAAAACTGCTTATACACATGCGGGCGTTTCGGTGTACATATTCGTATAAATGATAGAATAATAGATGATGATGATGATGATGATGATGATGATGATGATGATGATGATGATGATGATGATGATGATGATGATGATGAT